>CAEFZP010002974.1:55000-92492 GCA_903064625.1 Mallotus villosus
ACACACCCCAAATCGACCAAAATTGCCCAAGTAGCCTGTCGTTAAAACCCAGGACACGACAGGTCATAAACAAGAGGAGGAGCCTATCTCCGTGATCCTAGCAGGGACACGATCCATGGCGTCTCTGTCCGCAGCTGAAGCAGCGTTCAGACAGGGCTGACATTTCCATGCCCTCACCGCTGTGACAGATCAGCCCAAATGAAGTCACAAAATCCATCCCCATCTTCCCCCCCCCTCGGCCCCTCCCTCTACCCCTCCGTTCCATCCCTCCATCACCAGCCAACCATCCACTCTCCTGCCCTATACTGCCGAAATGTCAGCATTTGAATTGGACTCATTAATACCCCGCATTAGGCCTGACTGTGTTTGTGTGTGTGTGTGTGTGAGAGAGTGGCCCAGTGGGTTTGGCAAGGCCAAGTGGCTGTATGGGCAAGGGATGATATACAGTATATATACACATCTCTCTCTCTCTCCCTCCCTCCCTCCCTCTCTACTCTCCCCTGGCAGACAGCGGGATAGGGAACCTGGCAGATATCTCTCACACTGTGTTATGTACGGGTGGGAGTAGATTGGATCATGAGTGCTTCATTTCCAAGATCAAAGCAGCGTTTTCTCTGACCGTGTAAGTCGGAAACAGACTCGCTCCGAAAACACACGCACATGCGTGCATGCACACACGGGCCTCTTAACTGAATCAACCCAGACGGAGGGTGACAGGTGCGTGTTTTCTCTCTCTCTCTCAGAGTGTACTTGCGTGCACGTGTGTGTGTGTGTGTGCACGCGAGAGAGAGTGTGTGTGTGACGTTAGTCTGAAGCTGCCTTTGATCACAGACAGCCCGGATCAGACGCCCCGTCAGACTGCCAAACAGAAACAACAGACGGAATACAGCAGGAAAAGTCACAGGCTTCTCTGAGGCTCTGTGCTCCAATCCCAGGCTTGACAGCACGTGGTTGTCATGGAAATAGAAGCCGCCATTGGCTGCTCGAAGGGGGGTGGGGGTGGATGGGGAGGGAGTGTGTTGTGTATATGTGCCTTTCTGTGTGTGTGTGTGTGTGTGTGTGCACGGCTAGGGCAGAGTGTTAAAGTGTGTGTGTGTGTGTGTGTAGCTGGAGGGGACAACGGATGGCAGTTGTGCTGATTGGTTTAGGGGCTGGGGTGGAGGGCGGTAGATAGGGACAATGCTAAGAGTCCTCCCTGTTCTCCCTCTCTCCCGTCCTCATCAGCTGTCCCTCCCTCCCTCCCTCTTCCCTAATCATCTCATCTAAAAGCCCACACCTGTTCACTCATCCACCAGCCTCCTCCTCTCCTGCTCTCCCTATCTCGTGAGGTCAGGGGTCAGTTTCATCTCCGAGGGGCTGCCAGCGAGGCTGACCCTCCGCCTCCTGGTGTCTGCCGTGCCCACGGAGCTGCCAGGCTGGCCCCTGTAATCACGACTCTCCCCTCCAGGCAACGACCACAACATGACTGCTCTCATTAGGGCCAGGGAGAGACAAAGGAACAATGCGAGAGAGAGAGAGAGAGAGAACGAAAGAACAAGAGAAAGAAAGAAAGAAAGGAAAGAATACAAAACATTTAAAGCAGTTATCTGACTAGGTAACCCCACAGACAATAGGAATGATCTCCATATAAATAAAGAGGGGGAACTATTTATCTTCAATATGTATGACTCAATTAATTTCTGTTGAGGAGTAGTACATGTATTCAAGCTTGAGGGACAACTGTTGACCTGTGACCCCCGCTCTCTCTGACGGTGAGCAGCGCTGAGGAGCCTGTCTCGTGCCGTGTGTGTGACGAGCGTGACTGGGCGGTGAGGGGACACACCTCCTCCATTCAGAAGGAGAGCGAGACGCTGACGGGAGTTTTTCTTCTAAGATTAATTAAGTGTCTTTTTTTGGAAGGACTTAAGCTCTTAATGAGTGTACGTTTGTGTGTGTGTGTGTGTGTGTGTGTGTGCGCGCTTCATCAGAGCTGGCCAAATGTCAGGAGTGCTTCCAATTTGTTAACGAGCCGAAGCCCACACACCTGTCTACCTGCCCAGACCGCAGCTCCCAGCACTGAGCCTACATTTGCATGTTAATTAACCGCTTTAACTCATTAATAAGTTAGCCAAGTGAATTAATTAGTAGATGTTCACCCCAGGGGATGGGCAGATAAGCCCCTATTGACACAAAACGCTACACCCACACACACACGCACGCACACACACACACCCACGCACGCACACACAGACGGACTGACAGAACCACATCACCTCTCCACTGCTTCCATCAATATTTCATCACAGGGTTACTGAGAGAGAGAGCAGACAGCGAGCCGGCATACACACCTCCTTGCCACACACACACACACACTCACACACACCAATCCCCCTTCCCCACGTCCTGCATCTAAGGTAGGTGTGTGTGTGTGTGTGCATGTCTGACTGTGGGCAGATGTGACACTGTGAATTGACATATAAAGGTTAAAACCTGCTTTTATCTGACTTCTTCTGCTGCAACTAAAATGAATGTGTGTGTGTGTGTGTGTGGTTGTGTGACTACCATGGAAAGCAATAGAGAGAGAGAGAGAGGAGAGAGAGAGAGAGAGAGAGTACGGAAGTCAAAGCAGATTATCTCGAGTAGGAAAATGCAGGAACAGTTACAGCCTTTCTTTAGAGAGCCGTGCTGCGAACCACATGTGTGTCAGAGCATGTGCGAGTGTGTGTGTGTGGTGTGTGTGTTTGCTAATCATAGTAGGGGCGAGGCTAAGCCTGCGTGTACGTCGGTGTGCTGCGTTAGCGTGGCTGGGAGCCCCGAGTGTGTGTGTCGGCGTGCGCGTGTCTGGGAGAGACAGACAGACACAGACTCGGCGTGTGTAAATGTCAGCTCCTCGCAGCCGAAGCCTAATGCGCCGCAGAACGGCCAGATCCGTCCTCCGGGGGACGCGTGTTCCAGCTCCACTTCTCTCCCACCCAGGGCCAGACGCCGGCCACACAGGGCCAGACACAGGGCCAGACACAGGGCCGACACGGGCTGTGACGCTGCCCGCCCGGGCACAGGACACGGGGGGGGGAAAACAACCAGCAAATGTTCCTCCCTCCAGCGAGGAACCCATCTGCCACGGTCCTTCAGCCTCCCAGGACCGCTCCAGGACGGAGCTGGGGTCTTTATATTTACCCGTTTGCTCAATTTAACTCGCATGATTTATTCAACGCAATAAAAACACAGTCGGGGAGCTGCGTTTATTGACCAGAGTGTGCTTGTGCGTGCCTAGATGTGTGTAGGCAATAGGCATGCGTGTGTGGTGTGTAGGTGTGTGTGTTACCTGTCTGTCCTTCAGAACAGCCTGGGTCCTGTAGAGCAGCAGCAGTCTCAGGTCGCCGTCCCTCAGGGGGACGTTGTTCTCCAGGATCTGCAGGACCTCGATACGAGGACGCACCGCCACGGACGCCTCGCCACAGAACGGACGTAACCACGCCAACAGGTCATCAGAGCTGACCGCCCTGCCCCTGAGAGAAAGAGATGGAGATAGAGAGAGGGGGAGAGAGAGAGAGAGAGGGTGGGGAGGGAGAGAGAGAGAGAGAGAGAGAGAGGGAGGGAGAGAGAGAGTGAGTGAAAAAACGACAGTGATCCTATAACAAACATAATAGTGTGGAATATGTTTGTGTATTTCAAATACTATTTGTGTTGGTGTATTTGTGAGTGTGTGTGTGTGTGTGTGTGTGTGTGTGTCTTACCCGGCCTGGACATTGTTGTGCACGGCGGTCACCATCCCCTCCAGCACCCTGAGGGGGTCTGGGCAGTCATTCAGAACATCAGCATCTCCACTGCAACAACAAGACCACACCACACTGGTCAAACCAGCTGGATGACTACTGTGTGTGTGTGTGTGTGTGTGTGGGGCCTGGACGGTGCAGGAACAAGGGGACTGACCGATGTGTGTGTTATACTGACTCTTCAGAGACATGGCTCAGAGTCTCTAATGGCACTATAGTGGTCCCATGCTTTGCTGCAGTGTGTGTGTGTTGTGTGTGTGTTGCCAGAAGAGGGCCATTTTTCACAAAGACAGAAGAGGTAATTTCCCCTGACTCAACTCCACTTTGCTGCCAGGCACACGTAAACACACACACACACACACACACACACACACCACACACACACACACACACACACACACACACACACACATACAAACGCATCACAACACACACACACACACAACATACAAATGACCGGGCAGGAGTTGGAAAGATGACGCAGCACTTTCAAACAGTGCATTCACTCTTCACATTATCTCCCTCAAACAGGACACACGGGCGTGCGTGCGCACACACCCCTCCTCACGACAGATACAAACAGCATCCATTAGCGAGGGGGGCCTGGCGAGGAGAGTGAAGCCAGGTACGGGGCCCTGCTCGGGCACATCTCACACGCTCCTCTTTTCTCCGGGCACACGGAAGCCAGGCAGACACTCGACAGACAACGACAACAACAACAACAACAACAACAACACACACACACGGCCAAGGAACAAACGCGTGCATCCGAGTCATACACACAGCCACACGCGCTCAAAACATTGACTTCTCCAAGGCATTCAAACGCAGTGACACCAACACACACACACACACACACACACACACCAGAGTTGCCTTTAGCCTGCTGTAGCTGTTACTGGTGCAGAGAGACAGAGGCTGTGGGCAGCGTCTGTATCAAGACATTAATTAAACAGATTATTACTCGTAGTCCACTCTCTGCCATCACCCAGCTTGTGTGTGTGTGTGTGTGTGTGTGTGTGTGCATGCAATCTGCAATCACATCGGAGCTACAGACCACTGGGCAGTCCTGAATGAGCAGGATATGAAGGGAGTCCCTATCTAGCACGCCCTACACAGCCACACAATCAGGTCATCCCAAGTAACCTCTCTGTTGAACATAGAGATGTTTATTGTTCAAAGTCAATAAGCTCCCATCAGTGCTAGCCATGGGGACATGAATCATGTCACATGATCAAGGCAATATTCAGAACACGGTCACGTGCAGGAGTCACAAAGTGCAGCTCGTATTTCTGCCCATTCTGTGACTAGTGTGTGTGTGTGTGTGTGTGTGTGTGTGTGTGTGTGTGTGGGATGTGGCCGTACATCGAAAAAGATAAGAATGTGTATTTCCATTATGCTGTGCTGTGGGCTGTGTGGTGTGTGTGTGTGTGTGTCCACAGAGAGAAAGAGATCAGGCCATGGAACACTTTGCTGAAGCCCACCCACACACATCTGACCTGACAGCACAAGAGGAAGATGGAGAGAACGAGCAACAGAGAGAAAAGAGAGAGAGAGAAGAAAGTGAGACAGAGCACCAGAGAGAGAGAGAGAGAGAGAGAGAGAGAGAGAGAGAGAGAGAGAGAGAGAGAGGCAAGAGAGAAGAGACATGAGACGAGCACCAAAGAGAGAGCAGAGAGAGAGATCAGATAGAGATAGAGAGAGAGAGAGAGAGAGAGATAGAGAGAGCGGGAAGACACAGTGAGGCATGGGTGGAGTGTTTTCTACCGTACCTCAGGGCAGACACTACTCTCTCCACAGCGTCATGGAGAACACTTTTGATTGACAGGTAGAGAGGGCCAACGGCCACGGACAGCAGCTCGCCAATCTGCTCTAACGGCTGGCCGTCAGTCGCCATGGTGACCGCCAGGGCGTGGACCTTGGCTTGCTCAGAGCGAGAGAGGTCGTAGGCCCGACTGTAACCCTGCAGCTGATCCTGGAGGGACAGAACACAGGAGGTTCCCAGGTGCACCTGATCAGGAGAACATCACTCCCGACGTTTACACAGTGGGAACTGAGGAATTCCTATGATTATTATACTATACCATATACCATACATATATCGTGAGTGTGTGTGTGTGTGCAAGTGTGTGTGTTAATGCATGTGTGTGCGCGTGTCTCCACGGGCTATGACTTCTAAGAAGTGTGTGTCATCTGTGACTAGGCAAGGCAGTGTGAATGTACAGTACGTGTGACTAAGTGTGTGTGACGGCCAATGTGTTTTTGGACTTGAGGCCAGGCACGCACACACACGCCACGCACACACACCAGTAGAAGTGACCGTGGTGTGACTCAGTGTGACAGGCTAATGACATGCAGGGGCGTGGAGCCATCCGGTCCCCCCCCTCCTTCGGAGCTGCACTCCATACATTTAGCTCACGACACCCTTCATCTGCCCGGGGCCCCCGTGTGGGCTGCTTAGCCAAGCAGAACTCACCGGACCAATATACATAATAGACCTTCATTACCACCCTGTCTGTCAGCTGACCCTGGGATAGGTCAGAGGAGGATGACGAGGGTGTGTGTGTGTGTGTGTGTGTGTGTGTGTGAAGGGTTTGTCCACTGCAAAGGTGATAAAAGCTTCCATAAAAACCAGATGCAGTAGTGTGTTTTCTTCCTCTCAAGGGAGAGGAGGAGGAGGGGGGCTGGGGGAGAGGGAGGCGGTACCTGGTGGCTGTCGTTGAGGGCCAGGATGAAGGCGTGGCCCAGTGTGTCCAGGTGGGCCAGCGACTGCTGCAGGTGCGCCACGGCCCCCTCGGAGCCCGCGGCCGGGTCGGCGCCGGGCTCGCCCTCGTCTCCGCCCCTTTTCTTGCTCTTGTCGCTCAGCTGGCGGAGGGTTTTGAGCGCCCTCCTCACCACCTCCCTGCGCGTAGCCACACTCAGCTGAGAGAGAGAGAGAGGGAGAGGGGGAGAGAGAGAGGAGAGAGAGGGAGAGAGGGAGAGAGAGAGGGGGAGAGGGGGAGAGGGGGAGAGAGGGAGGGAGGGAGAGAGAGAGAGACTAGCTGTTATTTCCACTGAAGTTTAGGGAATACTTGAAGACAGCAGCTGTCCGACACTGCAGCTCATCAAGGTCAGTATCATTATCCAGGTAAAGACATGAGCTTGTGTGTGTGTGTGTGTGTGTGTGTGTGTGTGGTAATATCTGTCTGTTCTGGAGATGGGTATGAGTGTGTGTCTGTGGCTGCAGGGCAGCATGTACGTGTGTGAGCGTGTCTGGGTGTGCGCCCGTAGCTTAAGACCTTGTGTAATTGATTCTATTCAGTGAGAGCAGCTTAACCATTCATGGAGAGAGGAGAGGAGGCCTTGGCCGTGGGGAGGGTTTGCAAAATAATACTTTTTCCCCTCTCCTTCAGCCCCAAAACACACGCTCTCTCTCTCTCTCTCTCGCTGTCTAGTCCTCTACTTTCACGGATGGACAGAGCATTCTATCTGGCTGCTGTGGGTGATCTCCTGAACAGAGAAAATAGATAAACCAATAAAGGACCCCGGGCCAGGAAAGAGAGAGGAAGAGAGGGAGAGAAAGGTACCGACAGAAGTCTGAAAAGAAAACAAGCACGCACAGCAATATGTAGACAGCCCACGTGAAAAATGAAGAGAGATAGAGGGATGATAGAGTGAGAAGAAAAAAACACACAGGGAGAGACAGACGGAGAAAGAGACAGAGGGAGAGAGAGGTAGGGAGATAGAGGGAGAAATAGACAGAGGGAGAGAGGGGTAGGGAGATAGAGGGGGAAAGAGAAGAGGGAGAGAGAGGTAGGGAGATAGAGGGGGAAAGAGACAGAGGGAGAGAGAGGGGGAAAGAGACAGAGGGAGAGAGAGGTAGGGAGATAGAGGGGGAAAGAGACAGAGGGAGAGAGAGGTAGGGAGATAGAGGGAGAAAGAGACAGAGGGAGAGAGAGGTAGGGAGATAGAGGGAGAGAGAGGTAGGGAGATAGAGGGGGAAAGAGACAGAGGGAGAGAGAGGTAGGGAGATAGAGGGGGAAAGAGACAGAGGGAGAGAGAGGTAGGGAGATAGAGGGAGAGAGAGGTAGGGAGATAGAGGGGGAAAGAGACAGAGGGAGAGAGAGGTAGGGAGATAGAGGGGGAAGAGAGACAGAGGGAGATGAGAGGGTAGGGAGATAGAGGGAGAGAGAGGTAGGGAGATAGAGGGAGAGAGAGGTAGGGAGATAGAGGGGGAAAGAAAACAGAGGGAAAGAGAGAAAAGTCTGGCAGTGTTCGAAGCCATCAGTCGTGTGACACATCTGGGCGTGTATGGAGCCGAGCCGGGGGGCCAAGTAAAGTGGATGCTTGCACTAAGGGCTATCTGGAATCAATACCACAGAGGAAGAAAGCTAATAATCCCCATTTCACTGCCGACACAACCCTTTAACGCCCCCCGCCCCCCCCGCAAGTTGTTTTGGTTGGGCCCCCCTGGCTCCGACCACTCACCCAGTCTCCTGGGGGAGAGTGGATCCATCCACTGCAGGGGGGTAACAGGATGGTAAAGGTTAAGGGCACCGTGGGGTGGGGGAGAGGTCTGTTTTCTCTCTGGTGGTGGAGGGATTATGAAGGGATAGCGGGGAGGAGCAGAGGATGTGTTGGGGGGGGGACGGGGGGGTGGGGGGACGGTAAAGCGGACGTTCGTTAGCGCTAATCTGCCAGTTCAAAATGCGCAGTGGGGAAAAGGTGCCTGCTGGGATTAGGAGTTTAATGTTCTCTGAAGTGAGAGGGGATCAATTAACCCCCCTGGAGACTAGGGAAGAGAGAGAAAGAGAGAAAAGGAGAGAGAGAAAGAATGAAAAAAGAAAAAAACAAGACGAAAGGAGTCTTGGGAGAAGGGAAGATGAAAGGAGGCTCGCCCCGCCCCGCCCCCCCCCAGTATCAGCAGCTCCCGCCTGGACACACTGATGTCATGACGACGTGGAACACTGACGTCCCCTTTTACACATCCCCAGCCAGTCACATGGTCAGGGGGAAGACAGGAAGAGAGATAACGACAGACAAACACAAGACGGCAGGCGACGACAAAGCGCCAGTCTCCACGACAACAGCCCTGAGGATCATCCCGCTCACCTTACTGGCTGCCTCGGGGGAGAAGGTGATGCCATCCAGGAAGAGGATGGCGTCTGAGGGGACCAGTCTGTCCAGGTACTTGGCGCAGGTGTCGTAGGCATGCAGATAGTCCTGGTCCGTCTGGGGGACTCGTTTCAGCACCTGGGGGGTCTCCCTTCCAGAAGATCTTGCCCAGCCACACGGCGTGGACAGAGCTGGCCGACACCACGCCTCCGCCGGGCAGAGGCAGCCGATTGGCTAGTTTGGAGATGGACAGCACGTTGTGACTGGTCAAAACCGGTTCCAGTGCGGCCAGCGGGTCGGAATCTTCATCGGTCATCTTGCGGTAATTCAGACCTGGGCCAGGACATGAGGTGGTTAGAATAGGTGGCAACAAGCTCACGGGAGAAAACAGGTCATATTGGATATATACTGTAGCATCAGATTGTACCTTAAACTAAAACTAGTACATTCAAGATATCCTCTTTAATGCAAAGTAAATATATTTATATATTGAAAAAATCAATATAAAACATTAGTGCTGGAACACAACACAATCCTCAGGCCACATCATCTCCACTCCACGGTCATCTCAAAGGCAGATCTCACACACACACGACCTACAGAATACCTTTAGGCTCCATGTATATTACACTGTGAGCCTGTGAAGGATTGATGTTCTAATACAACTGTACATAGCACACTGCGCTCGGGAACACGGCGTGGAGAAGCATGTAGAGCCGCTGGAGAGGAACACATAACAGGCTGTTTGGGAGTGATTCATCCCTTTGAAGAACAGTCCTGGTCTGTGTGGAGGAGAACGATAGGGCCCATCCTCGTGTGTGTGTGTGGGTGTGTGGTGTGTGTAGGAGTGATGTGGTGCTAGTGTGTGTGTGTGTGTGTGTAGGGGTAATGTGGTGCTGGGTGGTGTGGGTGTGTAGGGGTAATGTGGTGCTGGTGGTGTGGTGTGTGTGTGGTGTGTGTGTGTGTAGGGGTGATGTGGTGTGGTGTGTGTGTGTGTGTGTAGGGGTGATGTGGGTGCTGGGTGGTGGGTGTGTGTGTGTGTGGGTGTGTGTCTGGGTGATTGTGGTGTGTGTGTGTGTGTGTGTGGTGTAGGTGATGTGGTGCTGGTGTGTGTGTGTGTGTGTGTGTGTATGTGGTGTGTGTGTGTGTAGGGGTGATGTGGTGCTGGTGTGTGTGTGGTGTGTGTGTGTGTGTGTGTTGTGTGTGTGTGTGTGTGTGTGTGTGTAGGGGTGATGTGGTGTGTGTGTGTGATGTGGTGCTGGTGTGTACAGACAGGCACATTACTATGACAGCACACGGCCAGGCTGGCCTCTAAATATTTAACATCAGCCTGTGGGGATGGCTCTATGTCTGGAACACAGGGGGGATGCTCTGCACACACACACACACACAAACACACCACACACACACACACACAAACACGCATAGACACACGCTTAGACACACACACATGGGGTTGTCTCCCAAAGACAGTCAGACATACAGACAGGACACTAGACTCCAGAAACCGGACTGAGACGATGACAAACATGGGATGAGACACGTGCAGTCACCACGCTGCCTGGGATGTGTCTGAGAGTGTGTTAGGAAGTGCCTGTGTGACTGTGTGTGGAAAAGAGAGAGACACATTTGGAGAGAGCGAGAGAGAGAGATATTTGGAGAGAGAGCGTCTACGTGTCACATGAGGTGTTAGTCTCTGGGTAGAATAGAGTGGCCCTCCTATCATTACCACAGCAGGGTGTGCGTGGGCGGGTGTGTCAAGGAATATGTTTGTTTCATGTCAAAGTGATGCGTGTGTGTGTGTGTGTGTGTGTGTGTGTGCGTGCGTGTGCGTGCTCCCTTGCTTGTTTGTTGTCGTGTCTTTACGCGCGTGCGTGCGTGCGTGCGTGAGCGTACACACGTGCACGCGCCTCGCCCGCATTACGTGTCAGTGTTAAAAGGTCCGGTGTTATCGGGAGGAACAGAGGGAGGAAGTGAGGCGTGAAAACGCTGCTGACAACTCGCCAACCTTTCCTGAAGTTCACAGCTCGGGAGTGACACTGCGTCCGCCCCCACGGAACAGGAGGCCGTCTGGGGGAGCCGGGGGGGTCTGAGACGGGCTGGAGAATCGTCCTGGAGGACCCGTGAACCTTGCTACTAACATTCCCATCGATTCTGTAAATCCCTGTGATAGCGGCTAGGAGCTACATAAAAATGCATTAAAAGAGCCCCAGGGTTGTGCCCCGGGCTAGCTAGGTTTTGTGAAGGTCAGGGGGGTCAGAGTATGTGGACGAGAGTAAAAAAGGTGTAGAAGAGTGTAGAATCCAATAAGAAGCCCATCAGGATAGTGTGGAATCGTGCTCTGCTACACGACGCGTGTTATCCTCCGAAGGACTACGGTTGGAAAACGCCACCTTGTAAACGACATTGGATTTCCCAGATTCGTTAAGACGCTCTTAAGCGCTAAGAGCTTCTTAGGAGCTCTCTAAGCCAATGAGAGCTCTCTAAACGCGCTCCTAAGAAGCTCTTAGCGCTTAAGAGCTTCTTAACGAATCTGGGGAAACCCGGCCATTCACGTATCATCAACCTAGTAGAGGTCGCCGATACGTCATCGACCGGTTTGCGTCGTGGGAAAAAGCTGGAGGAATACGTCTATTGTGTTTTGGCTCTTCGTGTAATTTATCTGTGGTGGGATGCCAGCCGGCACGAAGGTCAGCCTCACCGTTAGCCACGGCCCGCAGCTTCTTCAGCAGCTTGACGTGGCTGTCTGGCTGGATGGCGGCGGTGACGTGCGGGCTGCAGCCGCAGGCCTCCAGCAGGGAGTAGTAGAGGAGCAGGCGGCCCAGGTCGCTGCCCTCCACGCTGGGCAGCACGTAGCGGACCATGTGGCTCAGGAAGGCCTGGGGGTCGCCCTTCAGGGTCTCAAACAGGCCCAGCGCCTCCCCGCGACTCTCTATGTCCTTGGTGGAAAGCCTGAGATGGAGGGAGGGAGACGGGGAAGGAGACAGGGATGCAGAGGGAGAGGAAGAAGGAGAGTGGCGTTTAGCTGGAGTTGTACCTGCCTTTGGCACTATTCGGTTTCGGTTACAAGTGTCCTTTGAAGAAAGGAGAGATGAGGAGACGGAGGCGGAAGTGTGGAAGACAGGAGGTTGGGAGAGGAAGGAGCAGGGAGAACGGTGGGAGAACGCTGGGAGAACGCTGGGAGAACGCTGGGAGAGCGCTGGGAGAGCGCAGAAGGAGATGGGGAAAACACTGGCAGGACACAAAGGTTCGCTTGAAACACGAAAGATGAGCAAAATAAACAGTATGAACAGGAGACACAACACTAAAAACTAGAGATCTGTTCAGGTACTAGACTTAAAGCATGTCTGTCTCTCTGTCTGGTTTCCTGCCTGTCTGTCTGTCTGCCTGCCTCACACACAGAGATACATCAAAGCCAGCTGTTGTCTCGGAGGCCCTCCTCCAGACAGAGCTAACTAATAGAATAGCCAGCAGTGCTGTCACACCTCCAACACACATTGTTTACACTCCAGCTCCTGTAAACACTCACCCACACATGAACCCTGTGTGACACACACACACACACACCATGTGCATCCTCTCATACTGTAGACGTGTGTGGGTATATGAATGTACACACACACACTCCACCATCCACTATATGGCTTCAGTATGTAATTTAGTCATTTAGCAGACGCTCTTATCCAGAGAGTATATGTATATGCTCTTATGTAGAGCATGTATCTAAGAGTTGTCTACATGCTGTTTGGATGTGTGTGTGTGTGAATATATGTGAGTGTGTGTGTTGTGTGTGTGTACATGTGACAGTAAGAGATTCCTTTCTCAGCTCTGCTCAAAACTTCATGTAATTCAAAACAATAAAATGATTCAGAAAGGGCCAGTGCCCTTATGATTTATGGCCACAGTTGGCCGCATAAAACAGACTTCTAACAGCTAAGAGTAAATCAAACACTGTTAGATATAAAGTGTGTGCGTGTTTGTGTGTGTGTGTTGGAGAGAGAAAGTCAATTTCCATAATTTATTTGCTCTCTGACTTCATAGCTAGAGATCTGACTAGCTCTGCACCTTGTTTTAATAGAATGCCTTTTCAGCAGAGAAGTAGTACGCGTGTGCCACAATGTGTGTGTGTGTGTGGATGTGTGTGGGTGTGTGTGTAACATAAATATTCTTCCATAGAGACCCTTTGCATCCTGATGCAGGGTTATGGTTTATTGAGTCCACTTTACGATAAATTACAACCTGTACTTTAAAAAGGTGCCAGGGAAGCTATAATTGAAGGCTGGTCAGTGTGTGTGTGTGTGTGTGTGTGTGTGTGTGTGCGCGCGGGTGTGTGTGTGTGTGTGTGTGTCAGATGTGTGTGTGTGTGTGTCAGATTTGTGGATGTGGATCAGAAAAGATGGATGGACGGAAAGATAAACAGATAGAGACAGGTATGGAGAGAGAGAGAGAGGAGAAGGGGAAAACACAGGGGAAGACAGTAGTGTGGGGCAGCCCCGCAGAAAGAGAGGGAGGAGGACATGAAGGGAGGGATGGATGGATGGAGGGGTGCAGAGATAGAGGATAGGGCTAAAGAGTGTCTCGCAGAGTCTCCAATTAACACAGAATAAACGCTTCAAAGGAATCAATACACTGCTAAACACCACACCAGCCATTTATCCTCACAGTGTGTGTGTGTGTGTTCAGGGGACAGTTTCTGGCCTCTCCATCACGGCTGGACAGAATAGATAACGAGAGGAAGGAGAAAGACAAGAGCTCAGCTAACGAGTGTGTTTACTTGAGTTAGGGAGAGAGAGAGAGAGACAGAGAGAGTGAGAGAGAGAGAGAGAGAGAGAGAGAGAGAGAGAGAGAGAGAGAGAGAGAGAGAGAGAGGGAAGAAGCGAGAGACCAAGATAGGAGATAGAGAGAGAGAGAGGATGGAACTGGAAGAAAGAAAATATGATAATACTGTAGCAACAGTGAGTGTGTGAGACTTATATTTACTGTGTGTGTGTGTGTGTGTGTGTGTGTGTGTGTGTGAGAGTGTGTTTGCGGAGATGACAGCTTGTAAGCCTATAGATTCCCACTCTTCTGTAATAAATGGCCTCTTGTCTAGGCAGCTTACTGATTTTGAACCCTATGCACACACCACACACGCAAGCACACACGCACACATACACACAGATACAGACACAAGCAATTACAACCCGCTGTTCAAAATAACAAGACCATTTGTAAACAAATTAGCCTACACACATTAATGAAAAACAGAAACGTCTGCTTGAATAAAATAAATAAAAAACATATTCGGAATAATGGGCAAAGTCCCGCCAACACCCCAGAGCCTAATTTCAACTCCTTGATTACCGTGGCGATTAAATATGCGTACAAATTCAAAAATATGCCCTTCTTGAAGTTTCTGACATGGTAGAAGACACAACAAACAGAGTGTATGCTAATCAGGAGAGGAAAAGACCTCCTGGAGGAGAGAGAGGGGAAGAGCGGGAGGAACGGGATGAGAGAGAGAGAGAGAGAGAGAGAGAGAGAGAGAGAGGAGAGATAGAGAGAGAGAGAGGGAAGAGGAGAAGAGAAAAAGTCTCACGCAGCAAATCGGTTTCATGCGCCGGATTTGAAATGAACAAGCAAGAGTGTAATGAGCATCTATTTATACTGTTGTCCCTAACAGAGGAAAAGAACACAGAGAGAGAGAGAGAGAGAGAGAGAGAGACAGAGAAGGGAGCAGGAATGTCAGCGTGCGTTTGGCTTTGTCTTCACAGGGAGCAGTATGCCAGCGACAGCCCACCCCTCCATCCCTCTCTCTCTCCCCCAGGATAGGCTGCTAGAAGCTGGGGTGGGCTCCTTCCCAACCGGCCCTACCCCTCCCCTCTCCATCTTCCAGAGAAGTCGAGTGGCTCTCTGGTGCCAGTCTTGAATAGGTAGACACGCCATGAAAGGGTTTAAGGACTGGGCTGCTGCTAACCACTCTGTGACAGAAGTACTTTAAACGGGGGTGGTAAGCACAAAATCGGACAAATCTTGATTAGGTCTTGTGAAATCAGAGCCATGCTGATACATATGTGTGTGTGTGTGTGTGTGTGTGTGTCGTACCCGCTGTCAGTGAAGAGGAACTCCAGGTGAGTCATGTAGACCTCCCACAGAGGAACACTGTAGCGCTGAGCCAGAGACAGAGAGATATTGTACACACTGTCCTCCAGGGTCCTGCAACACACAGACACACACGCGCACCACACAGCTTGAATACGAGAAACCCCAAACACCCGCACCCAGCAAATAACACGCAAACATATTCCCTCCCCCGTCTCGCTCTTTCGTTTCTCCATCTCACTCACACATCAACAGACACACACCCCCACACCACACACACTTACTCGGCCAGCCCGAGGATGGTCTGCTTCTTGTAGTGTGCGTCGGAGCTGAAGCGCTGGATGTCCACGCCCCTGCCGAGCCCCTGAAGCACCTGGGCCTGCGTCAGGTCCGTCAGACGCTCGTTATACACGCGCAGCTGAGCGATCAGCTTCTCCAGCTCCTCCGGCCAATCCGAGCGGGCCGACACGTGCTGGGTGACCAATCGGATCAGCTCCTTGGGATCAGCCTACAGGTGAGGGTGCCGAGAGAGGGGGGAGGGTTGAGAAGACGATGGAGAGAGGAAGAAGGATTTAGGCCACAGTTCTGGTTTCGGTCAAAGGTTTTTGACTTTAGCTTAGCTAGCTAACACGTAGGAGATCCATGTTCAAAGCCAGGCCTTCCTATACCAGGCTATACTGTACCTAGGTACAATGCCCTTCCAGCTGTCTGGGTAGGTGTTCTGGGCTGAAGAGAGAGAGAAACACAACGGCCGATATAGTTGTTGCTTGAAGAGTGTGTGTGTACGTAAGAGAGAGGTGTTTTCCTGGGTGTATCACAGCGCCCCGCCCCACCCCCTCCGCTGGCTCACAGACCCCCTTAATGACACAATCAGAGAAAATAGCTGTCATTTTCTAAACAGTTTCGATGAGAACAGCGATCGTGCTTACTGCAGCCCATCATCCTGTTTTTTAAATTCACACCGTGGGTACGTGTGCGGCTATTGTGTGAATAAAGCAATTACTTTGATTTATAAAAATCCAGCCGCCCATCGGAAACCATGATATGAATTTCCTCTGAAATGTCCTCTGTCGTTCTCAGGGGGAATGGTGAGGGAACATCAGTAAATGTACTATAGGAACCATAATTACCTGCTTTACAATACCAGCCTGGGGGGAATTAGTTTGGGGACGCGCATTTGATTGCGACTGTGACAAGTGCTGGGGAGATGTGGGCGGCTGCTGGATCATCTATATCACCCCTCACTAATTAAAACTAAAACAAGTGTCTGCTGTTAGTCTTGGCACCTCATTGGCTGTCGCCTGGTGCGGTAGGATGGGTTATTCGTTGGTCTCATTTGCATACGGTAATTATAGCTGGTAAAATGCCTGTTGACTTTTTCCTTGATGAGGGAGTTGATATGTGGGTGTGTTCAAAGACTGTCTGGCGACAGTCTGGTGTGTGTGTGTGTGTGTCCGTGTGGTGTGTGTGTGTGTGTGTGTGTGGATCAGAAGAGGAACATCGGGAGGTAGGAGAGGAGAGGGAGAGAGGGAGAGAGGAGGAAGGGCAGGACAGAGAGGGAGGGACACGGGCAGAATGACACAAGAGAAACAGAGGGAGGAGAGGGCTGATGATCTCATCAAACGGGCTGGATGTGACAGGCGGGAGAATCCAAAGGCAGGAAGTAGAAAGGAAAGGAGGGTGACTTAGGATGTGGAATGAGCCCAGAAGATGGAGGAGGAGGGAGGAGAGCGGGAGAAGGAGGAATGGCCGAGTTCTTCAACGCTGACAGATCTTCAGAGCACTTCTACCTGCCATTCCACTTCCAGAGGCAGAGGAGAGGAGGAGGGAGAGAGAATGGGGGAGGAGGATGAGAGAGGAGGATGAGATGAATGCTCAGCAGCGGTGGGCGATGGTGCCAGGGTCCACCAGACTGACAGGGAGAGAGAAAAAAGGGGAAAACATACGAAAGAAAAAAAGACAAAGCCAAATAAAAGAAAGTAAAAAATTCTCTATGGCGTCAGTGTTTTGGAGGTTTGACGGACAGGGCGGTGTTTGAAGGCCTTGTGTGAAATTAGCCTTTCGTGATGAAACACCACTATCCCACTCCCTCCCTCCCCACCCACCACCTGCCACCCCTCCCTTCATCACTCCCACCCACCCTCCCTCCCCTCCATCTCTATCTCGTCCATTAGTCCCTTCGAAACTCTCCATCTCTCTATCTCTCTCTGCCCATCATTCACTATCATTCTTCTGTACCCTCTCCTTTCCCCTCCCTCCCGCCTCATTTGTTTGCTTTTTGTCTGAAAACATTTTATCCTGCTTTCCCAAGGAAAAAAATCAAGTTGAATTTTCTTTGAGGACATGAAAGGAAGGAAGCCAAATGAAGCTGTGTGACCCCCCGACAAGACTCCTTCTCCCTGGC
Source organism: Mallotus villosus (assembly GCA_903064625.1). Lineage (NCBI taxonomy): Eukaryota > Metazoa > Chordata > Actinopteri > Osmeriformes > Salangidae > Mallotus > Mallotus villosus. Next base: position 72,335 of record CAEFZP010002974.1, read on the forward strand.
CTGAGGCTCTTCTCTGCTCTCTCACACTGGAGGAACATGACAACGCTCTCTGTACACACGAGACACATTCATCCACTGAGACCCCAGATGTGTACAGTGAAGTTATGTCGAAACATCTCTCTTCATCTCTGTGATCGGAGGGTAGAGAAACACAAGCACGCACACATACACAAACACAAATAACACACAGACTCACACTCGCTCACACACATGCACACACTCCACTAATAATGATCATTATGAGTCCTACTTCTATCTAACGTAGGTCTCAGAGCACTTTACATCCAATTGGGTAATTAGCGCTATGGCTGTTTTGATGTTGGAGTGTGGGGTTTAATGGGAATTTATGTGTGTCTGCAGAGGCGCGCATGTTCTATTAAGGCCCATGTGCTTCTAATGTAGGGTGCGGGGGGGAGGGGGTTAGATCAAATGGATAATTATTTAATAATCACATTAAACTTCACCCTGCTAATGAACCCAGCGCGTATGAAGAAGGTGCACTTGCTGCAGCCCTCCACTCGTGGATGCTTCACCCATTGGAGAGCCTTTTACGGGTTTTCCCACTGACGCATCCAGTAGGAGTGCTAATTTGAGTTTGACCAATCAGATCCATCTTTATGACGAGGAGTGTTAATGTTAGAGATGTCATGTTTTGAACGCGAGTCTCCTTCAATACATCGACCACTTTAAGTACATTCAGAATGTGTGTGTTCACACGTAGGCGCTTGTACGTGTGTATGTGTAGGTCCATGCTCATGTGTGTGTACGTGTGTGTGTGTGTACGTGAGTGTACGTGTGTGTGTACGTGTGTGTGTGTGTACGTACGTGTGTGTGCGTATGTGTGTGTGTGTGTGTACGTGTGTGTGTGTGTGTACGTGTGTGTGTGTGTGTGATCGATACCCCCCTGGCTGCTGCAGGGGGAAGATAAATGGTTGAGTGAAAATCTCAATCTCTCTACTCAGCAGCCTGTGATACAGCGTCTGCACACTCACTGCAACAATTATGCAAAACAAAACACACGCTTCTGCAAACACCTAAACGCACGACACACCCGGCCTCTAACAGCGCGGCTGTGCAGACACCAGCACCAGAACAATTATGCTAAGGGGCCTCTGCTTTTTGCAAATGAGCGTTTTAGTCAACATAATGAAAACTCATTGAGCGCGAGAGAGCGAACCAGGAGATGGGCTCACAATGCCTGGCGGCGTAATGAAATCCCATTCGCTGCGTCACAGAACGGGGCGTCGTCCTTCATGCTAGCCGGCTGTGATAGGACGTCACAGCTGAGCACCTTGAGGAGACGTCAGAGTGGCTCCATGAGGACGAGCCTCAGCCCTGGGCCCTCCAGGGCCCTCAGTCAGTCCCACAGCTCCAGGTGCGTTCAACGACTAAACTACCCATTCCAGAGTTACAAGAATCCCAAGTCAATCTGCTCAAACTCTGGAGTTACGCCGCAGACTTTCAAGTCACAGAGCTGTAACACAGACGTAGCGTCTGCGTAGCATCACCGTGTGTTCATTTAGCAGCCGCTTTTATCCATAGCAAACCGCCCTCTTGATCAGTGGTAAAACGCACTACCGCTGGGGACGTATAAGTGACAGATCCAGCATTCAGCTCTGCTGTTCACAAAGAGCTTGCTTAGCTGTTGTTAGGTTTACCTGTCATGGACAACACATCAAAACACAGTTGACGATCCTTTCGTGTGCCAAGTGAAGAGTTAAGAAACGTCTCAGCAGCTCTCTCAGTCGTCCTCGTCCTCTCAGTATTTCTCTCTCAGCCCCTGGTGACCAACCCCCCCCCACGACAACGACGGCGTGCTCTTCAAATGGGGAGGAAACATCTTGTTCCAGCTTCATTTGCAATGCAAAAAACACCCCAAGATTGGCGAAGCACTCACTCAGGCTCCACGCAGATCTCTCTCTCTCTCTCTCTCTCTCACTCTGTCTCTCTCTCTCTCTCTCTCTCTCTCTCTCTCACTCTGTCTCTCACTCTCTCTCTCACGTGCATGCACGCCCATCCACACAGGCTTCCGGAAAGGGAATATCACACACGGTGTGCATGCCTTCCGCAGATAAGACAGCGAGAGGGTGAGGGAACGAACGGGTTGGAGAGAAAGCCGTGATTAATGGTGGAGAGAGATAAAGTACACAGAACGCGTTGGAGAGAGGGAGTTGAAGAGAAGGAGGTGGGATGATACGTACAGAGAGGACAGATAGATTATGGAAAGCCCGTTAGAGGTGGAGAGAGAAAGGGAGAAACAGGCACGGCGAGAGCCTGGAAGAGAGAGACAGAGAGAGAGGGAGATAGAGAGTGGGAGGGAGAGAAGGAGAAGGAGAGATGGAGAGAGAGAGCTCTTGTTTATATTAGTGTTTTACACAGTAAAACCTGTTGTCAGCTCATCAATAGGAGCAGTCAAACAGGCCCTGGCACCAGCAAGATAACAAGCACTCCCACACAGGGGAAAAACAGCTCTGCCCAAAAGAACACTTCAAAAAAGAAAGAAGAAGAGATTAGGAAATGAAGGTAATTCTCTGTCAAAGTGGAAAAGAGAAAACTTTGACATTTTTTACGAAATGGACTTTAACTTCAGAAGTTCTAGAGAAATGGGGACGACCAGACATTAGATTAGAATGGAGAAAGAGCAGTGGAGTGCGTGTGCGTGTGTGTGTGTGCGTGCGCACGTGTGTGTGTGTGCGTGTGTGTGTGTGCGTGCCCGTTCACTGGAAAGATGGAGGCGGTGGTTAGAACGACCTTGAATGTCAGTAGGGACACACTTATCCACCACTCTGACTGCTTTTCATTCCCGTTTTTTTTCTCTCCTTCTCTTCTTTATTCTGTCATTTCTTCCCTTCCCTCCCACCCATGTTAAAGCCCACTAGAGGCCCAGTCCACTTCAGGAAAAGGTCAATGCTATTTCTCTTTTGCTCTCTGCCTCTCTCTCACTCTCTCTCGCTCTCTCTCTATCTCGCTCTCCCGCTCTCCCCTCTCTCCCTCTCTCCCTCTCCCCCTCTCTCTCTCTCTCCCTCTCTCCCTCTCTCTCTATCTCGCTCTCCCGCTCTCCCTCTCTCCCTCTCTCCCTCTCTCCCTCTCTCCCTCTCTCCCTCTCTCGCTCTCTCGCTCTCTCCCTCGTCCTGCCCTCTATGGAGGGGATGAATGTTTTAATGGTAGTACCCTCTTCCTATCAGTACAAGATGTCCACAGCAGTTGACCTATAGAGAGAGTATGTGTGTGTGTGTGTGTGTGTGTGGTTCATTCACTTTGTGAAGTGAATACATTGGGAATTAACACACCCAGAGAGGAAGAAAAGAAGGGAGAGGAGGAAGAAGAGCAGGAGGAGGAGGAGGAAGAGCAGGAGGAGGAAGAGCAGGGGATGCAGCAGGTGGGCAGGAAAACAGGTATATCATGCAGACACAGGAGTCAGGACAACCCCAATCACACACACGCACACACACAGACACACACCACAACTACTACTACTACTACTACTCACCCTGTAGAGAGTATGGCTCTTGTCTTTGAAGCAGGGGGCGAGGTGTGTGTAGATCTGCAGGGAGTAGTAGTAGGCAGCCAGCTGGAGGGACAGTGCCGAGTGGCTCTGCTTCTCAAAACACCTGTTGGCATCCAACACCTGGACACGCAGACAGCCAGCGTCAGACAGCCAGCGTCAGACAGCACGCCTTCTGCTCATCGCCACACACACTGTTCTCATGGCAATGGAGAGACGGTGCCTTCAGAATGATCAGTAGGTTCAATAAAGCATTTGACATGAGAGATATAGAGAGAGAGAGGGTGAAAGGAGGGACGGGGTAGGGGAAATTGGAGGAAAGAAGGAGAGACAGGTGGATATTGTGTGTGTGTGTGTGTGTGTGTGTCTAACCTGAGGCAGGGCCAGTAAGTAGGCCAAAGCTAGCGTCATGTCCCTGGGAAACGCATCGTTGGCCAGCTGCAACAACACTGGAGGGATTAGAGAGAGAGAGAGAGAGAGAGAGAGAGAGAGAAAGAAATAGCGAGAGAGAGGAGAGAGACAAAGTGAGAGAACAGAGAGGGAGAGAAAGACAAAGAGGGAGAGAGTGAGAGGGGGATGATATTTATTCTAAACACCCCAGCCTCATTGTATTATCCCCTGTGTCTTGAAAACCGGCAACAGGCTATGTCAGAAACACCCCTCTCTGGACGAGACAGAGAGATGAGGAAGGTAAAAATAGAGAGCGTGAGACGAGAGAGAGAGTGAGAGAGAGAGAGAGAGAGCGAGAGAGACGAACTGAGAGAGAGAGAGAGAGGGTAGAGGCAGGAGGGCGGACCGAGAGAGATGACGGTGAGAACGGATCGAGGCAGTGACGTGAGCCTCCGACGGCGAGAGCATGACCGGAGGAGAGGGTGGATTTAGTGAGAGAAGAGCAGCAGGAGGGGGGATGATGTAGAGAGAGCGAGAGAGAGAGTAGTATGACGAGAGAGACGAGCTGACGTCAGAGAGAGAGAGAGAGGAACGAGCAGGAGTGGGAGGATGAGACAGAGAGAGAGAGCGCAATGTGTGTGAGGTCGCTAGAGCCACCGATCGTAGAGTAGAGACGACCCCGTTTCCCACCGAGAGAGCAGTCCAGAAGACGAGTACCTCTGAGACGAAGAGAGTACCCTCAACTGATGTACCCCTCGCCTCAGCTGCTTGGTATTCACTGTTATCTAAGCGTTTCACCTCCGCCCCTCCCGTTAACACGAGATATCTCTCGGGAAGACGAGGTGGCGCGAGAGAGAGAGGAGAGAGTACGACGGTGCAGGAGGTGAGAGCAGAGAGCCCAGAGACTGACGAGAGACCGAGAGTCTTGCACTGAGTCGAGTCAGATTGAAGACAGAGTCGTCGAGAGAGAGGTTACGGACGGCGCAGAGATGGTGAGCGACGATTGCCATGCATTGTGTAGCAGAGCTTTTACCCGCCCTCCTCCACTGAGAGACAAGGGTGCGCGGAATGGCCTAGACGAGAGAGATCTGAGAGCGCGGCCTTTCTAAACAGCACCACTTGGCAGCATTATGAGACACTCGCCCTCTCAGACTTCCCAGATGAGATTGACTGGCAACGTCCACGCCCGTTTTATTCCCTTGACCGCCCAGATACCCACAAATGGGGTTTATCCGCTCCTTCGGGCCCACACTTTCCCTCGCAGGATCTGACAACAAGCAGATGACCCCGGTTAAGGCTACAACAGTCAGAGAGAGAGCAGTAGAGCAGAGAGAGACGATGAGAGAGATGAGAGAGAGGAGAGGCAGGAGTGGGACAGAGAGCGCTCTGCAAACCGCATCATTAACAAAGCCTCCTGAGTGGTCTTGTCGGCTGATGCATCTGTCCATCTGTCCACTGCTCTGTCTGATCTATTTCTAGAGCATGCTCCAGTCTGTCTGCCTGTCTCTCTGCCTGTATGTCTGTCTCTCTGCCTACCTGGCTTTCTACCCTGGAGGGAAGGGGTGTAGTCTGTAGTCTGTGTGTCTAGACGACACCGAGTAGACGTCTGGAACCCAGAGGAGGAACATCCCACCTCACACTAGGGTGAGTACCTGCTGGCCTGGTCCTGACCCGTCACCCTGACCCGTCACCCTGACCTGTCACCCTGTACCGTCACCCTGACCCGTCACCCTGACCCGTCACCCTGTACCGTCACCATGACCGTCACCCTGACCCGTCACCCTGTACCGTCACCCTGACCGTCACCCTGACCTGTCACCCTGTACCGTCACCCCTGACCCGTCACCCTGTACCGTCACCCTGACCCGTCACCCTGTACCGTCACCATGACCCGTCACCCTGACCCGTCACCTGTACCGTCACCATGACCCGTCACCCTGACCCGTCACCCTGTACCGTCACCCTGACCCGTCACCCTGTACCGTCACCATGACCCGTCACCCTGTCCCGTCACCCTGTACCGTCACCCTGTACCGTCACCCTGACCCGTCACCCTGACCCGTCACCCTGTACCGTCACCATGACCCGTCACCCTGACCCGTCACCCTGTACCGTCACCCTGTACCGTCACCCTGACCCGTCACCCTGACCCGTCACCCTGTACCGTCACCCTGACCCGTCACCCTGTACCGTCACCCTGTACCGTCACCCTGACCCGTCACCCTGACCCGTCACCCTGACCCGTCACCCTGTACCGTCACCCTGACCCGTCGTCCCGTCACCCTGACCCGTCACCCAGTCACCACACACTCTCCCTGATGGATGCAGTGCTGCCCACTACACACTGCTTTGTTCTACGCACTGATCTATTCTAGACCATTCCAAACTGCGGGGGCAAACCCATGTCCATAATGATATCTATCATCCAACACCAGGTAGCCCCCGGCAACCAGTGCTAGGCCAATGCCCTTAGGGCCTCTGGGATTTGGAGCCAATCCAAGCCAATCACAGCCCTAGGCCGGGACTAGACTACAAACGGTGTCCCAGGATGGACAGTGTTGGAAATTGAGACAGACAAACACACACAAAACAAAGGCCAACCACTAGCCCCACACACACACTCAACACGTACTTGAAAGGCAAGCACCACCCTAACCTGGACAGAAGACTCTGTCCAGGCTCTGAAGACTCTTACACACAAGCTCTTTGAAGTAGGAGCACAACAAACCATCCAGCGGTGAGAGACAAGAGCACTGAGTGGAACAGACTGAGGCGTTCTGAGCAGCTGAATGACAGACAGACAGGCAGGCAGACAGACAGGTTGGCAGACAAACAGACAGCTTGGAGGCAGAGAGACAGACAGCTTGGAGGCAGAGAGACAGACAGATTGGTAGGCAGAGAGACAGACATGCACACAGACAGTCCGACAGACAGAATGGGAGACAGACAGACAGACACATGCAGGTAGACAGATAGACTGACAGACAGAATGAAAGACAGACATAGAGACAACTAAAATCTAAACAAAAGCACTGCAAAGATGTGGCACAATCAAATGAACAAAATCCACACACAGCTGCACCTGTCTGCAGTGTTATTGACACATAACCCTCTCATATTAAGGATGAGACAAACAGATCAATAGAGAATAAAATGTGTACTCTCCAACCCTGAACGCTAATGCTACTAGACTTTGGTTGTTTCCATACATCAGATGATGCCCTGCTATTCCACCATGACACTGTGTGTGTGTGTGTGGTGTGTGTGTGTGTGGGTGCGTGCGTGTTTGTGTCCATTGATCTGGGGATGATAAATTCATCTACAGATAAACCTGAGGCAGTGCTTGTGAGAGTGTGTGTGAGAGTGTGTGTGAGTGTGTGTGTGTGAGTGAGATTTCACGGGCTCAGAGAGGCAGAACAGTTTCCTCCCTCCCTCCCGGTCCATCTCTCCTCTCCTGTATCTGTTCCCCTCCAGGTCCCAATAAGCCTCACCTCAGAGGGGGCTTAGCACACACACACACCCCCCCCTCCAAACACACTGATAACATCGACACAGAGAACCACCACAGGGCCAAACACCAAACACACGCTTGCGCGCACACGCACGGGCACGTACACGTGCGCGCACGCGCACACACAGACACAGTCCATGCGTGGGCCCCGGAGTGTGTGTGCGAAGCGAACGACATTGATTAGAGGAAGCGAAGACATTGACATCGATTAAGGTATCACTTGTGTAGGAGTGTGGAAAACAAATGATTAAACCCAGATGAACACGCGTCCAATGTCACCCCACTCAGCTGTGTGTGTGCGCGTGTGTGTGTGTGTGTGCGTGCGTGCGTCACTCCCCTCGGGCACTAGTGAGTCCAATATCAGTGGAATACGTATCTGCTGCAGCAGACTCCCTGATCACAATCACATGGAGTTTGCTCCACAGCCTTGACAACATTAATTACTGCGACCCTTATCTGGCCCAGGTGAAAATCTATATATTCCTTTTTCTAAAAGGCCATGTTGAAGTCTTGTGGAGGACGTGTGTCTTGGCCAGACAATGCAGCAGTCATTAATCCAGCATTGTTATCGGGCGTCGCCGGCTGTCCTGACCGGCCGCTTCTCTTTCCCCACACGTCCCGGTGACGCGCTGAGGGAAAGGTGACTTCTAACACACACATTCATTTACATAAATGAGGGAGGCCTCCGGACTGAAGATGGATATGCTCAATGAGAGAGTGTGTGTGTGTGTGTGTTCCCTGGGTGTGTGTGTGTGTTCCCTGGGGTGTGTGTGTGTGTGTTCCCTGGGTGTGTGTGTGTTCCCTGGGTGTGTGTGTGTGTTCCCTGGGTGTGGTGTGTGTGTTCCCTGGGTGTGTGTGTGTTCCCTGGGTGTGTGTGTGTGTTCCCCGTGTGCGTCTGAGAACACGGTTATACACCTTAAGCTCAGTATGTGCCCAACATTAAGATAAGTGTGCATCTCAAATCCAGCGTTTTGCCATTTGCATCTGCGACCGTGTGTGTGTGTACGTGTGTGTGCCTGTGTGTGTGTGTGTGTGTGTGGGGGTGTAACAGTGCCGTGGCATTGATTTTGCGGGCAGAGGCCATCCATCAGGCAGTGCGTAGCCTTGATGTTTTGACTCACTGCTATCTCTCTGGTATCACAGCCACGCATAGTTATTTACTGTTGCCGTGGGGAACGTGAGTATACATTAATTAATCAATATGATGCTATTCTTCCCAACGTGTCCCCAAAGGAGCGCTGGGGCTACTGAGAGATGGATGAGGGAGGAGGAGAAATGGCAAGTCGGGGGGAGCAAACAAGGTTGACCACTCTCCAAATACCAGGGAGATGGAACGCTCGGAGGAACGCACGCGCGCATAAACACGCACGGGCGCGCACGCACACGGCCCATTCCAAATGTGACAAGGCCAAAAGATTCTCTAGTCCAGAGCACTTAAGGACAAGTTCACAAAACAAGAGACTCAAACCCACACACACGTCGCTTTGAATATGTTCTCCTCTGCACCACCCCCTTCATCTGCTCTATACTTAATTCTCTCGCTCTATGACTCTATCCTTCTCTCACATCTCTGTTCTCCCTCTCTTCCAGCCTCCCCCCCACCCCACCCCCCCCCAGTCCCAGACAATGTAAGGTAGCATCTGGTCTATCAGCAGCACCGAACACTATGGCAATGTCTGATATGGAGAGACGGCTGGTGTGTGTGTGTGTGTGTGTGTGTGTGTGTGTGTGTGTGTACCTTATGGAGATACTACTGGGGGCTAAGAGACCGGACTCATATCTGGAGACTGAGAGCTTGGAAATCAGGGCTGACAGTGACAGTGAACTGTGTGCTCTCCACACTGGGCTTCAAGCACCTTTCTCTCTACCTCTCCTCTCCTCCACCGCCACTCTGTCTGAGTGTCTCTAACTGTGGTGTCTGCTCGTCTCACTCTCGACTTTATTGAACTCTCCAACTCCGTCTCTGCACATATTTCCGTACCCTTGAGTATGTGTGTGTGTGTGTGTGTGTGTGTGTGTGTGAGCGTGTGTCCTCACCCTCGGTGGCAGGGAACACGGTCTGTCCCTCGGTCTTGGTCTCGGCCAGTTTGCCCGTCCTCAGCAGCACCTCGGCAAAGTCCTCCTGGGTCACGGCGTGGTAGGACGAGTACACATCCTCCCTCTGCCAGGGAGACAGGACACACACACAGGAAGTCAGGACACACCGACAGGAAGTCAGGACACACCGACAGGAAGTCAGGACACAGCAACAGGAAGTCAGGATACACCGACAGGAAGTCAGGACACACTGACAGGAAGTCAGGACACCCCAACAGGAAGTCAGGACACCCGACAGGAAGTCAGGACACACCAACAGGAAATCAGTACACACCGACAGGAAGTTGGGACACCCCAACAGGAAGTCGGGAGGGTGGGAAAGACACAGGAGACACAAACAGGAAGGCAGGGTGACTCCATGATATTGAATAGCTCTGAGGAGAATAGCTCAGAATAGTCTGAGTGATAGGGAGACAGGGAAAAGCTCTGGTTGAGCTCTGCCATTCAGGACAAGCAGTCATTATCTTTATGATCTCCATGGTACGATCCTTTGTAACCGAGCAGCAGTGAACTCCAGACCCATTGTTCATGTAAGAAAGCTCATCTGAGGGGAAATCACAGGGCTGACTAAGACACCGCCATTAAACATACTCTTCATAGTGATTGAGCAAAATGATTGTAAATCCTCTAGATTTCCTGCGCAACCTGTAGACCCTATCGTCGGGGAAGGAACGAGAGCCGCATTGCGTTTCGGTTCATTGTGTATTCGTCCATCGTTTTCTTTCGGCGTATTTGCTTTTACGAGATTTTTTTATGTGTTTTTCACACTTTCATTCGTTATTTCTCTGGCCACCCGTCCACCTCCCTCACTCATCACTGCTCCATCCATTTCCCTGTATACAAATCAGACCCTTAGGACTATCCAGCCCCTCTATTGACAGCTAAATGCAGTGAGAAAGGTCAAAATGACTGCATTGATTGACTGACTGATATATGAACAGAAGGGGGCAAACGACTATTGATAGACGAATGGATGGATGGATGTACGGATGGAGGGAGGGAGGGGAAGGAGAAGAGGGCTTAAGAGAGGCCCATTAAAACGTCATGATGGGAGAAGAATGACGCCTCCTCCACTCCTGAAGCTATCCCTATGATTTGTGTGTCTGTTTTCAAAAGCCAAGTCATAGCCTGGGGGAGTCTGTCGGCCATTTTGCCCACCGAGAAGGTCAGAGCCGTGCTTTTTAGTTGCTAACTCATTCCATCGATATTGTGTTCTTTGAATTGGGGGAAGTTAGTGCTCTCTCTCTGCACCCCCCCCCATCTCTTTGAATCTGTCTCTTTTCTTTTTCCCAGACTTTCCCTCCTCCTCGGTTTCCCGGTGACTCATGTCGCTGTGTTTATCGCTTGCTTGTGTCTCAGTGTCTAGGCTCCGGCCCCCCCGTGGACGTTCTGGAGTCAGGGGACGGACCCTTTTCCATTCGCGGTTAACAATTTGCGAAGGATTTATTTGTGGTTACTAAAAGATTCCACGTGTTGTACTGTTGTGCTAGTGTGCTAACGGAAAACTACTGCCCCCAGGATGAGGCTGCATCGATTTGGCGATAGGTTTAGAGAAGGAAGAGGAAGGGAGACAGAGAGAGACGACACTTTGTTGTTCACTACATCGCATGTCCTCATGAGGAAGCAGAACCTTCCGGTAATCGGGAAAAAGAAGAGACGTAGCTTTGGGACTGTTTGTGGAAACAAGAAAACAGGGACTTACGGTTCGGGGGGGAAATTAGTACGGAGATCATTTGAGAGAATTAAGAAGCTTAAGGGGGAGTCGGAGAAGAAAAACAAGAACAAATGTTCTGAAAGGAGCGAGAAGCCGGCAGACTCACCGGGTCCACATAGGGCTCATCAAACAGGCCCTGGTAGAACGGACTGCAGCCCTGCCTGGACACATCCTCGTTCTCCCTGCTCCCGTCCACACTGGAAGATCCCGCCCTCTGATCCTGAGGAGCCATACAGCTTGGTTAAACATTCATGAAGCCTCATAATACCAACAACGGCTCCCCCTCCTGCATTCCCCGGGGCGGCCATTTTCTTTCTGGTTGTTGCCTTCTCCGTTAAAGAGCTCGGCTCTTCCAGGGGTCCCGAGAAGTCATCAATCCCCCTACCGCTCCTCTCCTGCCCCTGGCGCCAGCTCCTCCCACCCTCCCCCCCCCCTCACCTCCCCCTCCCCCCCCGTGCCCTCAGCAACCATGAAATATTGAAATAGTCAACAGGCCAGCTCATAAAAAATGTAGGAGATGGGTTCTTGATTGGTTGTTTTTTGGAAGAAGCTTCTAGAATATGGGGATCGGGGAATTGGTCAGTCCAACGCACAATACACAGTCGCATGCATGCATGCATAGACCGACACAAACACATACACACACACAGTCTTAATGGAGTCCACGGCCAAACGCCAGTTGAGTTAACGACTTGAAACTACATTTTTTATGACAGTGCAACTCCGGAAGTCTCACACAAACACACACACACACACACACACACAGGGCGGCCAAGTTCACGCCCGCAGACCTACATGCTTGGGTCGGAGGTAGCTGAGAGAGTCCCTCCACCAGTGGTGGTCACTGACGGCGGTCAGCACAGCCTTGGTGGTCAGGCCGGTGGTGGTCAGCACCTCCATGGTCCTGGCCGTGGTCCTGTGGAGGAGGTCCCCGGCCCCCCCCACTGAGGGGCTCCCACTGGAGGCACTGGCCGAACTAGTCTGGAGGGAAGGGGGTGGGGCGGGCGGCAGGCGGTTAGTGAGAGAGAGAGAGAGAGAGAGAGCAGGGGGGGGGGACACACAGACAACGCAGAAGCAACAACATCACAGGCGAACGTCGGCTCGACGACGACATTCTGTTATTTTTGCACTGGCTGACGGTGAAGTGTGTGCAGACAGGATGTGTGACTGGAGGCGATCCAGGCCGCTGCGCTGCCGGGCTCGTTCATGCGCTTCCAGGGACGGCGGAGAAATGATGGAGTTGGAGACGCCACGGCAACAACAGCGGAGAGGAGAGATGGGTGCGGGCCAGGTCGTTTACGCTCTCGCATCAATACTTTATGCAACGGGGGAGTGAGCGGGGGGGAACAAAACACAAACACATCCAGACAGAGACGGATAGACCGACAGAAACACAAAACACGGAGGCAGACCGACACACACACACACACACAGACCGACACACACACAGATCGAGCGACACACGCACATCACATGCCCAGAAACTCACACAGAACACAGGCTGTCAAAGGAGTCCCCAATCCCCATTCAGAAGGCCCACACTGAGGAAGTGTGCCGAAGGTCATCAAACATTAACATGGGCTCATGGCTTCATGAAGACCGTCTCCACATGAATAAACCAGCAGGGCTGAGGAACCCTAATACTGGATTTACTGCTCATCAAATATACAACACCACACACACACACACACACACACACAAACACACACACACATTCTGGCATGCACATAAGGACACAGTGCATCTGTAAATAGAAGGACATACTGTACCACCACGGTGGGGCGCACACACAAGCTGAACAAGCTTGGAGGCCCACGCTCTAAGCCAGATGGGCACACACACACACGCCCACACACCCACCTGGTATGACTCGGTCTCATCTCCCTCTACGCCACTCTGGGTTTTAGTAGGCTCCATCTGATAATTCACTGCCTGGTACAACACCTGAAGTAGGGAGAGGAGGAGGGAGGGGAGAGAGAGAGACAGAGAGGAGATCGAAGGTGAAGATTAAGGTAAAAGGTGAGAGGTCAACTTTGTCAAGGACATAAAGGCTTTAAAAGTGACAGGTTTACGAGTGTGTGCAGGTAGAGTAAGGTGACAGGTGTGTGTGTGTGTACCTGTGCCTGCAGGTAGAGTAAGATGACAGGTGTGTGTGTGTGTGTGTACCTGTGTCTGCAGGTAGAGTAAGGGGACAGGTGTGTGTGTGTGTGTACCTGTGTCTGCAGGTAGAGTAAGGAGATAGGTGTGTGTGTGTGTGTACCTGTGTCTGCAGGTAGAGTAAGGAGACAGGTGTGTGTGTGTGTGTACCTGTGTCTGCAGGTAGAGTAAGGGGACAGGTGTGTGTGTGTGTGTACCTGTGTCTGCAGGTAGAGTAAGGAGATAGGTGTGTGTGTGTGTACCTGTGTCTGCAGGTAGAGTAAGGAGATAGGTGTGTGTGTGTGTACCTCTGTCTGCAGGTAGAGTAAGGTGACAGGTGTGTGTGTGTGTACCTGTGTGTGCAGGTAGAGTAAGGAGACAGGTGTGTGTGTGTACCTGTGTGTGCAGGTAGAGTAAGGTGACAGGTGTGTGTGTGTGTGTACCTGTGTCTGCAGGTCGCTGGAGGCAGCCAGCAGGCTCTGGATGCTCCCGGGGGGGCAGTGTGTGAGGGAGAAGGCCAGCAGCTCCTGGCGAGCCCCCGTGTCCTGGTAGCCCTCACACTGACCCAGGAGGCTGCACACCTCCCAGCCCTCTCTGTGGCCTGGGAGAGAGAGAGAGAGAGAGAGAGGGAGAGGGAGAGGAGAGGGAGGGAGACGAGAGGGAGAGGGAGAGGGAGATGGAGAGGGAGAGTGAGATTCGGGGAGGCAGGGAGAGGGAGAGGGATGAGCGAGAGGGAGAGGGAGAGAGGAGAGGGGAGAGGCGAGAGGGAGGGGAGGGGGAGGGGGAGGGGAGAGCGTGGGTGAGGCGAGGGGGGGAGGGGGATGGGGGGAGGGGGAGGGGGAGGGGGAGAGGGCGAGGGCGAGAGGGAGAGGGGAGGGGAGAGGGAGGGGAGAGGGAGAGGGAGACGGGAGAGGGAGAGGGAGAGGGAGAGGGAGAGGGAGAGGGAGAGGGAGAGGCGAGAGGGAGAGGAGAGGGAGCGGGAGAGGGGAGAGGGAGAGGGAGAGGGGAGGAGGGAGAGGGAGAGGGAGAGGAGAGGGAGAGGGCAGAGGGAGAGGGAGAGGGAGAGGGATGAGGGAGAGGGAGAGGGGAGGAGGGAGAGGGGAGGGAGAGGGAGAGGGGAGAGGGAGGAGGGACGAGGGAGAGGGAGAGGGGAGAGGGAGGGGAGGGAGAGGGAGAGGGAGAGGGAGAGGGAGAGGAGAGGGAGCGGGAGAGGGAGAGGGAGAGGGAGAGGAGAGAGGGAGAGAGGGGAGAGAGAGAGAGAGAGGGAGAGGGGAGGGGAGAGCGGAAGAGGGAGGGAGAGAGAGACGAGGAGAGAGAGAGAGAGAGAGAGAGGAGAGAGAGAGAGAGAGGACATTGGGAGGGAGGGAGAGAGTGAGATGGGTAAAAGCTGCGGGGTTACAGTGTTGTGTCCGCCCTGTCTGTGTCCATCTGTTCCTAATCTAGCCTCTTAACCAGAGCACTGAGGTGTATCTACAACACCAACAGTTCAACTCTAACACACACACACACACACACCTGCTCATCCCTCATCCAAACCCAAGGGCAAGCAGGTGCGACCCCCTGAGGTTAGAGATTGGACACTCCAACAATGTTCCGCTCAAAAGGTGAGCGTCATATTCCACGCCGCCCCATTGTCCTCTCCCATGGATCTGCCTCTAGGAGCACTAAGAACACATCCCAGTATGCATTTACACTCCTGTTCTGACTTTATCGCAGTCGGCAAAAAAACACCCCAGGAAAACCTCCAGCAGCCTCAACTTTGCCTCTGACAAATGGATTCGATTATGCTCACCGGCTTTGCAGACAAAGAACAGTGCGTGTTATCAGATCATACAGGCCGTTCCTCAGCTCCCTCCCCCGCTCCCTCACCTCTGTTACTCAGCACAGCGCTCTGGGAAACTCGCACTGCCGATACCACTCTCTCTCTCTCTCTCTCTCAGCCTGTCATTGGCCAAGCAGCTCATTTGGGGAATGAAGGAAGGAAGGCAGGCTGGATGTTGGAAACAAAAGCCAAGGCTTTTATACTGGCAGTGACAGAGTGGATCCACAGTATGAGTTGGTTTTTCAGAAGCCCTAGATTAGCCAGACAATTCCTCACCGTGAGGAGTACTCTGGCCTCGTGGCTCAACCGTACGCAGACCAGACCCTCTCTCAGGTCATCGTTCACGACCACAACCCCGCTGTGAGGAAACCATCGGTGGTTATGTTCCTGACCACTTACCAACAAGTAAGGGAAGTGATCTGTGGGCTGGTTTCTGAGCACAAACTGCCCTACAGGCCTGACAGAACCCTGCCCTACAGGCCTGACAGAACCCTGCCCTACAGGCCTGACAGAACCCTGCCCTACAGGCCTGACGGAACAATGCCCTACAGGCCTGACGGAACCCTGCCCTACAGGCCTGACGGAACAATGCCCTACAGGCCTGACAGAACCCTGCCGTACAGGCCTGACAGAACCCTGCCCTACAGGCCTGACAGAACCCTGCCCTACAGGCCTGACAGAACCCTGCCCTACAGGCCTGACAGAACCCTGCCCTACAGGCCTGACAGAACCCTGCCCTACAGGCCTGACGGAACCCTGCCCTACAGGCCTGACAGAACCCTGCCCTATAGACCCTGCCCTGACAGCTGCTCCTCATGGATCGTGGGGAGAACACATGTTCTCAGGCCGTCCTAGCAGAAAGAGTCCTACCTGTTGCCATGAGGTCCTGGCAGTGGATGTAGGAGGCCTTGAAGTCCAGACACTGGAGGGCCTGCTCTGCCAGCAGAGTCAACACCTGGCCCTTACGCTTGGCCTCGTCCTCACCTACACACACACACACACACACACACACACACACACACACAAACAGAGAGACAGAGACAGACCGACTGAGATCAGACAGTGGATAGGTGACATTGATATCAACTCTTTCAGAACATCATAGCAAGATCCTGTCTTCATCTTGAGATACCAGCGAAAACAAACACTACAAAGCTAAAAACACTTTAAACACAGGCCTCAAATCCCTCTAATCAGCCTAACATCAAGCTTAATAATCTCTTATTAAATCTTAGCTGGCACGTACACATGTACACACGCTCACAATCAGAGCACACGGCTTCTAAATGCATTAGCTGAGACGAGGTCACAGAAACGCAGACAAAATATTAATATTTTTTTTGTGTTTTTTTTTGCAAGGGGCTTATTTCCTCCTACACTAATCTCAGCGCCGAGAAAAATGAAATAGGAAAGAAATAACCCTGCAATAAACCTCCAAATCTTGGCTGGCTTCTCATAAGAAGTCATTTTTGGGGGGTGAAAGAGACGGGGGGGAGTATTAATGTTAACATTCATCTGTGGCTTTGGAAGGGCTTTGATCCCAGTCCAAGCAAAACAAGCACACACACCCCGAGCCCTGGGATCAGACAGGGATCTAGAACGTGTCTTGTACACAAACATGTACATTAAAGATCAAAGGAGGGGAGAGATATAGGGGATGATGGGATCGGAGTGTGTGTGTGTGTGTGTGTTTACGCGGGTAGAGAGATGAGGTCTTAACTATTGTAAGAGAGTCCCGGACTTGACTGTAACCAGTGTAAAGTGGCGTGAAAGTGCAGTCGTGACCTCGATATACGAGGGGGCTGCTGTGCATTCACACTATCGATTGCGCCGGTTTGAAAGTGCGCGTGCCTTCATCTTCGACTCATCGTTCTCCCATCAAAGCCAGCCCTTTTCTTTTGAAAGACAACAATTGCTCTGGTTCACTTCACCCTGGAAAACATCTGGAACACGCCTCCACTCCCAGGCTTCCATCCGGCAGCGTGTGCTCACCACGCCTCCCCCCTTCCACCGGCTTTATTCACGTCAACCCAAGCCTAGCCTAGCGCTTAGTCTGTGGGGGGGTTGAAGTGTACTCGGTGATGATGCCCCCTCCCCTCCTCCATCAAATCAGAACCAGAAGGCCCCTGGGCTGTGCACACTTCAAAAGCTCCCATGCTTTTATTTATTTGTTTGGCAATTTGTTTATTCCGACTCTCTCCCTGGCGCAAACAACACTGCAGGCTGTTTTGCCTCAGAGAGAGAGAGAGAGTGAAATAAGAGAGACAGAGAGGAGAGAAAGAGAGAGAAGGATAGAGAGAGAGAGAGAGGAGAGAAGAGAGAGAGAAGAGAGAGAGAGAGAGGAAGAGAGAGAAGGAGTACGAGAGAGAGAAAGAGAGGAGAGAGAGAGAGAGAGAGAGAGAAAAAACTAGAGAGAAAAAGAGAGAGAGACAGAAACCAGTGAATGAAAAAACGTTTGTTAGGGCTGTGCAATGAAGTTGAAAAAATCTATCGCAGTGAGTTATTTCATTTCAGTCGTTATTGAAAATGATCAGATACTTTTTAAAAGTCATTTGATGTCCAAATGCAGCAGATGCAGTTGTGTACTCTGAAGGGGGTGGAGGCCCCTAAAGAGGAGACCCTGCTGTCTTGCTGCTGTGGTCCAGCCCAGTTTACACACAACAGTGTTCTGATATCGGTCAGACTTAAAAAGAACGAACACGATAAAACTGCCATAACTGTGAGCTGACCTGTTTTTTGGTATCAACAGTTTCCTCACCGTCTATCCCCAGGCCTTGTTAACACTGCACTCGTTGTGCTAGTTGTAATGCCAGTAATGTCACACTTTCTGTAGTTGTTTCTGCATATCGCATTGAAACCATCCCCCAAGGAGGACTCATTCACCTTGCTCTCTAGGGGAGCCCTGTATGCACCAATCAAACCCTTCCCCCAGGAGTGTTGTAGTTCCAACAATCACTACCTTATTGGGTATGTGTTTCAATAACTAAACCCTCCCTGTGGGGGAAAACTAAGGTCACGTGTTTCATGCTTAAATCCACCCCCCCGAAAAGTGTCACACTTATATATTTCCCCTCTCGGTGTGTCAGGTAAATACAGTCGTATGCAAAGTTTAGGCACCCCTCTGAGGCTGCATGATAATTTCCTGTCTTCACCAAAAAAGATCAATATAATATTGTAATATTACTTTTCTAGTTAACACTGAGTGCTGGGGTGTTTTCCAGACAAAGATATTTGGTGTTTTGTTAGCAGTATTTAGTTGTGTGAAATTAAATCAAATGTGAAAAAAAGGCTGTGCAAAAGTTTGGGCACCCTTATCATTTATTTGATTTGAATACCTCTGCCTACTAAATGCTGATTAACTGCAACACATAGTTAGTCTGATTAACTCGTTAAGCCTTCAATTACATAAAAAGGTGCATTCAATCATAGAAAGGGTATTTAAGTTAGCCAATTGCAAGTTTTGCTTCTCTTTGATTCTCCTCTGAACAGTGGCAAAATGGGGGCATCAAAACAGCTATCAAATGATCTAAAAACAAAGATTGTTCAGCAGTATGGTTTAGGGGGAAGGCTACAAAAAGTTATCCCGGAGGTTTCAGCTATCAGTTTCCACTGTGAGGAATGTCATTAGGAAATGGAAGGCAACAGGCACAGTTCTTGTTAAGGCCAGAAGTGGCAGGCCAGGAAAAATAACAAAGAGGCAAAGGCGAAGAATGGTCAGAATGGTCAAGGACAACCCTCAGACCACCTCCAAAGAGCTGCAAGGTCATCTTGCTGCAGATGGTGTCACTGTGCATTGCTCGACCATTCAGCGCACATTGCACAGAGAACAGCTGTATGGGAGAGTGATGCGGAAGAAGCCTTTTCTGCACACGCGCCACAAAAAGGCTTGCTTGAGGTTTGCCAAACTACATTTGAACAAGCCAGGCTCATTTTGGAACAAAGTGCTGTGGACTGATGAGACAAAGATGGAGTTATTCGGTCACAACAAGAGGCGTTACGCATGGAGGCAAAAGAACACAGCATTCCTAGAAAAACACTTGCTGCCCACAGTAAAATTTGGTGGGGGGTCCGTCATGCTGTGGGGCTGTGTGGCTAGTGCAGGAACTGGGAATCTAGTTAAAGTTGAAGGTCGTATGGATTCAACTCAGTACCAGCAAATTTGGACAATAATGTTCAAGAATCTGTAACAAAGCTGAAGTTGACGGCGCAGTTGGGTGTTCCAGCAGGACAACGACCCGAAACATTGCTCCAAATCCACTAAGGCATTTATGCAGAGGAACAACTACAATGTTTTGGAATGGCCATCCCAGTCCCCAGACTTGAATATAATTGAAAATCTATGGGGGTGACTTGAAGCGGGCTGTCCACGCTAGGCACCCATCAAACCTTACTGAACTGGAGATGTATTGTAAGGAAGAATGGTCCAAATTACCTCAATCCAGAATCCAGACACTCATCAGAGGATATAAAAAGCGTCTAGAAGCTGTTATTTTTGCAAAAGGAGGCTCTACTAAATATGAATGTGATTTTTCTGTTGGGGTGCCCAAATTATGCAAGTGTCTAATTCTCTTATGATGCGTATGGCATATTTTCTGTTTATCAAATAAACCTTATTTCACGGCTAAAAATATCACTGTCCATGACGTATGTGTATATATATGACAAAGACGTTCCTCATCCAAACGCCCAACATTTTATAGATGAAAGTAATGGAGATTATCAGGGGTGCCCAAACTTTGCATACGACTGTACTTCCCTGAGGTTATCACCCCATATATCCATCCCTTAAAAGGGTTCACACATATATCCTTCCCCCCAGGGGTGTGTCACACATAAATCCGTCCCCCAGGGGTGTCACACATAAATCCGTCCCCAGGGATGTCACACATAAATCCTTCCCCGGGAGGGTTTACCTGCCACTCTGAGCAGGGTTGCCAGGTTCAGCAGGAGGGATGATTGTTTGTAGGCCGAAAGGACACTGGG
>CAEFZP010002975.1:0-7500 GCA_903064625.1 Mallotus villosus
GCAACTAGGCAAGTGGAGGGACTAGGACAGCTTATCACCTCATTACACACTTTACCCCAGCAACACATACATCTATAGATCAGTGTGTGTGTGTGTGTGTGTGTGTATGCCTGTGTGTGTGTGTGTGTGTGTGTGTGGTACTACAGAACCTTTGTAGACCTATACAGTCGTTCCTGCTAATCCATAATGCACGATAATGGGGTTGAACATGTGGAAACCAGTAAATCTGTTGCAAACGCACACACACACAGACATGCTCAAACCCAGACTCACATGCACACATACTTCACCCACATTGATCTCAGGGGTGTCATTATCGTTGGAAGTGATATAGACCAGTCCACTTCAACATCATAGATCAAGAGAGAGAGCAGAGAGAGACAGAGAGAGAGAGAGAGAGAGAGGCGAGAGAGAGGAGAGAGAGAGAGAGAGAGGGAGAGAGGAGAGAGAGAGGATGAGGAGAGAGCGAGAGAGCGAGAGACAGAGAGAGAGAGAGGAGGAGAGAGAGAGAGAGAGAGGAGAGGAGAGACTGTAAAATGCAGACAACCATCTTCTACACACAACTACACACAACTACACACACACACACAGGGAAAACCCATGACCGAGGACAGTCGTAAACTGTCTCAGTTCAGGGTGGTTATGTGTCATTATGTGTAAACTGTCGTATTCACTGCATTACCCCCACAAGCCCCCTTGATCCTGCAGAGCCCCTCTGCTGTGGTGGCCGTTTCACAGGCAGGGACCTTGTCAACTATCTGCTCTTGGTTATACTGCTGAGAGGAACACATGACAGAACGGAGAACCGAGAGAGCCTGAGACTAAATGGGATGGTGGTTCAAGAGTGTGGTGTGTGTGTGTGTGTGGTGCGTGTGAGAGAGTAGAATGAGAGGCAGACAGGAGAGAGATGAGAGGCATGCGGACAGAGGAGAGATAGCAGAGAGAGCAGAGAGACATGTCGGACAGACAGGTAGGATAGAGAGAGAGAGAGGAGAGATGGAGGAGAGAGACATGTCGGACAGAAAGGTAGGATAGAGAGAGAAAGAGAGAGAGAGATTGGAGTGAGAGAGACATGTCGGACAGAAAGGTAGGATAGAGAGAGACAGAGAGAGAGAGATTGAGAGAGAGATAAGTCGGACAGAAAGGCAGGATAGAGAGAGACAGAGAGAGAGAGATTGAGAGAGAGAGATACATGTCGGACAGAAAGGTAGGTAGAGAGTAGAGAGAGACAGAGAGAGAGAGAGAGATTGAGAGAGACACACACAGACAGGTGCAGACAGCTGTTTGGCTCTGCGAACATGGAATCCTCTCATGAAAATGTTTTAAAGTGGATGATTTAGTTAGGTTGGAGAAGTTGATCGATGCGAACGTCTTGAAAGAATAGTAACCGGAGGATGGCTGTTTCATCGCTACGTTTCATGTTCCTTTATGTAATATGTTTTTTTGCACAGACACGTATTTAAGTTTGTGTTAATTAAGGTGTACTTGTATCGTCTAAAAGCATCGTCTCAAACATTGTATCGTGACCCCCCCAAAAAATGAGATGAAATTCTCAGATGGTTGCCATCGCAAACGCATGGCAACACATTACGCAACGCCTCTCCGACCAATCACACTCAAACTAGTAGCCGCCGAGCGAATGAGCGAATGGGAAGGAGGCTTGGCCGGTCCTGTGCCTCATTTATCAACCAATAGGAAAAAGGCATCTCCGCAATCTCCTCCGTGTTCCTCAGTTCAGGGAGGAGCCTTGTTGAAAATCCACCAATCAGAAAAGCGGGAGAAAAAAAAACAGGAAGAGGAAGTATCCCTATCCCTGACTCATTGGATTAGACAGGTACACTGGGCCGTGTGCCCTTCCAGCTGCTCCAATCAGATCAGGGATCTCTCAGGAGAGAGGCGAGGTCCGATCTGGTCCAAAGACACACAGAGGACTCTCTGCCTGTGCACATTACTTCCAGGTCAAGAGGTCGGCCAACTGAAACGACAGTCCTCCGGGAGAACGCACGTCTCTCACCGCCTCCCTCTTCCGCACAGACGATGCCCCGGCCGCCATGACAACCACAGACCATAATGGAAAAACAGGCATCTCTCTTTCTCTCAGACTAAGATCCGTCATCATACTCTCCCCCCTGTTAAAAGGAAAGCGAAGGACTATACTTTTTCTCAGGTAACAACGTAATGACAGCGTAAGGACATCCCCCGTGGGAGTGATTCGCCCTCCTGTGGTTGTAAGTGCCATCGGCCCCTGAACACGGACCATTAAGAGGGGCTATTTGTCCTGGCCCAGGTGGGAGTGTCCAAACCGCTCGATCGATGCGGGCAGTTTATTCACAGGTTGACGACAGTGCAGTGAGAAGATATGGGAGCCAACTGCTGCTGGAAACATGTGAGAGTGTGTGTGGGAGAGTGGTGTAGGAGTGTGTGTGTGTGTGTGTGGGAGGGAGGGTGGTGTAGGAGTGTGTGTGTGTGTGTAGGAGGGAGTTGTAGGAGTGTGTGTGTGGGAGGGTGGTGTAGCAGTGTGTGTGTGGGAGGGAGGGAGTTGTAAGAGTGTGTGTGTGTGTACCTGTCTATCAAGACTCGCTGTGTGCATCCCCCGTCTTGAGAAACGGAGTGTGTCCTCTCCACTCCAAATTCTGAAGCTCTCCTTTTCCGTCTCTCCTCTCCCCTCTCTCTATTCCATCTCTACTCCACCTCCCTTCTTCCTCATCTCCATCTCAGCTCCCTGTCACCCGTCATCCCTCCCTCTCCCACTCCCTCTCACCCTCCTCTCTTTCGTTCAAGCATTTCTCTCCCTCCGTCCTCTCTCTCTCGAGCGAGGGATGTGGTGAGTGGTTCAGAGCAAGGTCCCAGTCCTCATCACCAGCATTGTCTCTCTCATTCTGATTCTGAGAGCTTAGAGAGTAGGGGGGATGGGGGGGGGAGGGAGGGTGGAAGACGGGGGAGGGAGGGGGGAGACAGGGCCTGCATACTGATCATTGGACTGAGGACAGGGAGGGAGGGAGGGAGGGAGGATGAGAGAAAGGCCGGCTGTGACAAAATGTTCTCTTTTGCTTTTCGAAAGCCGTTATTAGGTTGTTGATTCCGATTTGTTTATTGCAAATTAGGTTTGGGAACATTAGATTTTTTAATTTGTATTATATTTCCAGTAAACCGTTTAGATGATCTGAGACACAGAGAGAGGGAGAGTAAAGGGTGAGAAAAAGAGAGAAGATGTATTTCCCACAGTGAGAGAGAGGGAAGGGGAGGGGGTGGGCAGAGAGAGAAGAGGATGGTAAAGGTCAACTATAATGTGAGAGCAGTGTAGTACCTGGTCTCTTTCTCTCGCTCCCTATCTCTCTCATCCTCTTTCTCCTTCAGCCTGAAATGAAAGGCCACTCATTCCATCCTGTGTGTTATCATTCTTACACCCCTCCCTCTTAAACACTACAATTCCCAGAAGGCCTAGTGGTTGAGCTGCTCAAACTGAACCCACACCTGGTCCAGCTTCATATGGGGTCTGTCTTCTCTTCCTCCTTCCCTCCCCCTCTGTTTTTCTCAATATCTTTCTCTTTCAATGTTAACCTCTCTCTCTCTCTCTCTCTCTCTCTCTCTCTCTTATCTCAATAGAGTTCTGATAAAAGTTCTTAACCAAGAGGATCATGCTAATTCCGTGCCAACGTGAAATGATCAGGGTTTTGGAAATTAACGACCTTTCAATGATCGCTTTTAAATCGTTGTTCAGTGCGTCGTCTCCATGGATTCCAAGTTCAAAGGTCACCTTTGTGTTGGAAGAAGATGACAAGGGACTTCCAGGGCCATGTCCCAGACATGGATTAAGCCGACTACTAAAGTAGAGTAGAATTAAATGAAGATCTCCTCTGAAAAGTTTTGAGTCTAGGACTAGGACAGTCTAGGACAGTCTAGGACAGTCTAGGACAGTTGATCCATGTCTGGGAAACTGGGCCCTAGTGTGCTATGAAATAGAAATGAACGTCTACATCAGTAATACGTGTATTACATGTCAAGCGTGTCTGCTAGTAACACCGATGCTACAATAGAGTGCTGACGAGCGCCAAAATAAAATGGCAGCTTAAAGAACAGGATGAATTGTGACCTCATAAGGCAGCACAAGGGTCAAAGAACAGGATGAATTGTGACCTCATAAGGCAGCACAAGGGTCAAAGAACAGGATGAATTGTGACCTCATAAGGCAGCACAAGGGTCAAAGAACAGGATGAATTGTGACCTCATAAGGCAGCACAAGGGGTCAAAAAAGAGGATGAATTGTGACCTCATAAGGCAGCACAAGGGGTCAAAAAAGAGGATGAATTGTGACCTCATAAGGCAGCACAAGGGGTCAAAAAAGAGGATGATTGTGACCTCATAAGGCAGCACACGGTTTAAAGAACAGGATTGAAACCTCGGAAGGTCTGGTGTTCACGCAAGAAGGGGACAACATTTCTTGCTTTTTTTTCCATTTCCTTCAATTTGTTATTGTATAGTCGACGTACATTCACTCAATATACACAACGATACATTTCTGCTGGATAAAAATACATTGAGTCATGCAAATATAACACTTTATTTAAGTTTTCATTAATCTTTGTTTTTTGTCACACTCTAAGTTTCTCAGTTCTCTGTTAAGTAATTACAAGTCATTGCACGTTCCCCGACCTTTTCTGCGACCTCCCTCGCGTCTCGGAGAGTCGAGATCTCTCAATCCATCCGTTC
Organism: Mallotus villosus; assembly: GCA_903064625.1. Taxonomy (NCBI): domain Eukaryota; kingdom Metazoa; phylum Chordata; class Actinopteri; order Osmeriformes; family Salangidae; genus Mallotus; species Mallotus villosus. The sequence goes on from CAEFZP010002975.1 coordinate 4,711, forward strand.
TTTCCTATCTCTCATCCTCACCCCCCCCCCTCCCTCATAGATAAACAATATCTAATACAGGCTCAGTATAAAAACAGTCATTTGTTCTTCAGTTTGTACAAAATTCACAGATTATTAATTTGAGTTTTTTTCTTCTACTTGCTTCTTTGTATAATCACTTCCCGACAGGCAACCAAAACACAGTAAAAGTGCACAATAATAAAAGAAAAGAAAGTAAAACATTGTTGTAAGTAATGAAAACAAAAACATTAACACAAAAATAGCTACATCTGCTTAAGTGGGTTTATGTCACAAAACACACCAGACTTGATTCAAAATGGCGTCGTCGTATTTCGGCACTTTTTACGTTTGACAGCGTGTCGGCGTATCCTTCTGATTTGTGTCAGCCTCAACAACACACCATCATCACGCCTCCACCCTCAGAAACACACTCCCCAGAAACACTCCTCAGAAACACACTCTCAGAAAGTCTTCTCAGAAACACTCCTCAGAAACACACTCCCCAGAAACACTCCTCAGAACACACTCCTCAGAAACACACTCCTCAGAAAGTCTTCTCAGAAACACTCCTCAGAAACACTCCCCAGAAACACTCCTCAGAAACACACTCCTCAGAAACACACTCCTCAGAAACACATCCTCAGAAACACACTCCTCAGAAACACACCTCAGAAACACACTCCTCAGAAACACACTCCTCAGAAACACATTCCTCAGAAACACACTCCTCAGAAACACACCTCAGAAACACTCTCCTCAGAAACACACTCCTCAGAAACACATCCTCAGAAACACACTCCTCAGAAACACACCTCAGAAACACACTCCTCAGAAACACACTCCTCAGAAACACACCTCAGAAACACACTCCCCAGAAACACTCCTCAGAAACACACCTCAGAAACACACTCCTCAGAAACACCCTCCTCAGAAACACACTCCTCAGAAACACTCCTCAGAAACACCCTCAGAAACACTCTCCTCAGAAACACACTCCTCAGAAACACATCCTCAGAAACACACTCCTCAGAAACACACCTCGAAACACATCCTCAGAAACACACTCCTCAGAAACACTCCTCAGAAACACACTCCTCAGAAACACACTCCTCAGAAACACACCTCAGAAACACTCCCCACACTCCTCAGAAACACTCCTCACACACTCCCCAGAAACACTCCTCAGAACACTCTCCCTAGAAACACACCTCAGAAACACACTCCCCAGAAACACTCCTCAGAAACCTCCCAGAAACACACCTCAGAAACACACTCCCCAGAAACACTCCTCAGAAACACTGCTCAGAAACACTCCTCAGAAACACTCCCCAGAAACACTCCTCAGAAACACTCTCCCTAGAAACACACCTCAGAAACACACTCCCCAGAAAACACTCCTCAGAAACACTCTCCCTAGAAACACACCTCAGAAACACACTCCCCAGAAACACTCCTCAGAAACACTCTCCCTAGAAACACACCTCAGAACACACTCCTCAGAAACACACTCCTCAGAAACACTGCTCAGAAACACTCCTCAGAAACACATACTGGGCATGCGTGTGTAGAGTGTGTGTTTATGTAGTATTTATGTGAGTGTGTGTTTATGTGTGTATTTATGTGAGTGTGTGTGGGGTCTCTGGGGTAATAAAGGAACCTGCTGCTGAAAGGTCATGTGTGTTTGACCAACTGTACTCACGGCTCCTCTCATATGATCCAGCTGAGACACCTATGTATGTGTGTGTGTGTGTGTGTCTGTGACAGAGTGTCTCTGAGGTGTATGTGAGGTGTGTGTTTGTGTGTGTGTGTGTGTTTGTGTGTTATTAGCTAGCTAATCTCCTGTCCATCGGGGGTGTCCAGACAACCTCAGCGCCACGTCGGCCGACAACGATGAGCTGTTAATTAATCGGTCTCCCACGGCTCCTCAATCCCTGCCCTGCATCGTCAATGTGTGTGTGGTGTGTGGTGTGTGTGTGCGTGTGTGTGTGTGTGTGTGTGTGACTCCTCCATGGGGCACCAGTCACAAGTGCTGCCTCAAAGCAGCGACCGAATGTCACCACCAAAGTCATGGATGCCATCATTATGGTGATTAAAAACCTCAACCCTGTATTCTGTTTTTGACCCTCCCTCACCCTTTCCTCCCCCATCCCTCCCCCCCTCCCTCTTCTTCCCCCTCTCCTCCCCCCTCACTCCCTAGCAGACAGGGCCCATTAGTGCATGGATAGTCAGGACCAGAACCAGGACCAGAACCAGGGACAGAACCAGGGACAGAACCAGGGGACCAGACGACCAGACCAGAACCAGGGACAGAACCAGGGACAGAACAGACCAGAACCAGACAAACCAGGGCAGAACCAGGACAGAACCAGGGACAGAACAGGGACAGAAACAGACCAGAACCAGGGACAGAACCAGGGACAGAACCAGGGACAGAACCAGGACCAGAACCAGGGACAGAACCAGGACAGACAGACAAACCATGGAACCAGAACCCATGACAGAACCAGGACAAACCAGTGGACAGAACCAGGACCAGAACCAGGGCGACCAGGAACCAGGGACAACCAGGGACAGAACCAGGGACAGAAACAGGACAGAACCAGGACAGAACCAGGGACAGAACCAGGACAGACAGAACCAGGGACAGACGAACCAGGGACAGAACCAGGACAGAACCAGGGACAGAACAGGACCAAACCAGGGACAGAACCAGGGACAGAACCAGGGACAAACCAGGGACAGAACCAGGGACAGAAACAGGGACAGAACCAGGGACAGAACAGGACAGAA
>CAEFZP010002975.1:12500-26910 GCA_903064625.1 Mallotus villosus
GGTGGAGCTAGGTGGTGGAGCTAGGTGGTGAAGCTAGGTGGTGGAGCGCACTGCCAGATCAGAAGGATACGCCGTTCAGAATGACTACAGTCTTTGATTCTCTCTCATTGGGTCATCGACATCACATTTTGTTCCCGAACAACTCAAACGTAAAGCTCTGCTAAGTTTCACTGAACTTTCTAGTAGAAGATCATTTACAAACAAATACAATTGATGAAACAAAAACAGTTAAAGTAATTGGGAATAAGCCCAAGGTTTAAAATAACACATTGTACAGGAATGAACAGATTTACAAATGGAGAAATACAAGAAGAAGAAAATATGAGAAGTTTGGTACCTTGCCTTAACATCTACACATTTGTCTCGCCTGTTTGGCACTTTTTAAGACTAGTAGTGTCTGTAAACGTAGAAATGTCCATATTCTGTGTAGGTGGGTGTGAAAATGGGATATGTAGTATGTGAAGTTTTGTGTGTGCGAGTGAGCGAGCTTGGTGTGTGTGCTTGTTAGAGCGTGTGGGAGGACGTGTGTGTACATTGTGTGTGTGTGTGTGTGTCTGTGTGAGTGAGTTCACTCTGTGCTTGTCGGCATGGATGGGAGGATGTAATGAATGTGTTCACATATTCTTGATCGTCAAGTACAGAGTGTATCTATAGGAATATAAACACGTACAGTATATTCAGTTTTCTCTACATTGTCAGTTTATGAGTGTGTGTTTGTGTGTGCGTGGGGTTGTTTGTGTGTTGTGTGTTGTCACAGTTAGCCTCCGGTAGTAGTATCCACATAGTCTGTGTGTGTGTGTTCCCACGTGTGTGTGTGTGTGTGTGTGTGTTCCCACGTGTGTGTGTGTGTGTGTGTGTGTGTGTGTGTGTGTGTGTGTGTGTGTGTGTGGAACAGACAGTCAGTCCGTCTCAACAGCAGAGTGCGTCCACCTCCCTGATACCCAGAGTTAGGGCCAATCCCAATACATCCCCTTACCCCTTACCCCTTCCCCTACCCCTTGGTTTTACGCGTTCGCGTGAGACCTAGTGGTGTCCCAATACTCTTTTTGAGCTAGGGGTAGGGCTAAGACGAAGGGGTATACACCCCTTGAAACCAAGTAAGATCGGGATCTGTAGTCCCTACTCAGATAACACAGACAAGAACAACAGCAGGCCACATGTTCCCTCAGAAATGGACCAATCCCAAAAAGGGGAAAAGCTGCATACTTTCTTGTGTCTTTTACTGTATCGTCACCTTGCTGTACAACCGTAATGGCTGCATCCTAACGTGAAAAGACACCTCGTCTCCTCCACTTGTCTCCTTCGTCGAAATTCTTTCAGCTGAAAGGGATTCGGACGCACCCTTTCTGAATCAGAAGGAATCTGAATCAGAAGGAGTGAATCTGTGCTGAATCTGTGCTGAATCTGTGCTCGACCACAGAGAGACGTTGGGTGTCTCTCTCTCTTTGCCTCTCTTTCCTCTTTACTATTCCACTCACACAACCAGACTTCCTGAATGGACACAGGTTTAATTAAACAGGTACAAAGGGCTCTCCCAGGGAGCCATTTTGTGTCGGCAGTTTCACTGGAAAAGTTGGAGTAGGAGTGCAACTGTGAACGCCCGGGAGAGACAATCAGGGATTTTTCCGCTGTTTGCTGTACCTATTGATTTGTGTTTTGCAATAAGTTTAACGTTTTTAAAATCTTTCACAGGAAACAAAACAAAGAATATACAGCCTGGGGTATCTTAACAGCTATAAAACATCAACGATGCAATCTAAAACCCAGATGAATTCGACTTTGAAAGACGGTAAAAAAATATATCTAATTGCTCTCATCCATAACATTTACTGCATTTTTCTTCTCCTACATCTCTACTCATCTACAAAAGAAAAACAGAAAAAAACGACCCTTTTAAACTCTGAAACATAAGGCGTTGAAATAAACGTCCACCATCAGACAGTTGAACCCTGACTCAGAAGTGACCTGCTATAACCACTCTTAGTCTCCCAACGTGAATCTTGACTGTGTCTCTGTTTTTTCCACCTTGTAGGATTGAACCCCCCCCGACGACGCTCCCTCGCACACGTGCAGAACACCAGGGAGGCACCCTCCCAGACAGAGAGGTCTAAACTCAGAGAGGAGAGATAGAGAGAGATAGAGGGGGGGGGGAGGAAAAGGAGTTGGAGTCGTAGACTGAAACGGGCACGTCTGCACGTCTTCTGATGAAGAGGAGAGAGGTTTGGCCTTCATCACTCCACAGAGTTGAAACGACTGGACGCACTCGGTACACCTGGAGGAGGTGCAGAGGAGATCAAGCTCCTCTCTGCCGGCTCTCCGCTAAATTAATATCCCCCTTTGGGCAAATACCTCTCGAAACAACCTTACGGTAATATATAGAGTGAAGTGAACTTTGTTTTGGAGTGAATCATTTCCTCCACAGTTAGGGCCGGTCTCCTCTAACAACGGAAGTGTAATAAGCTGTACTTTAATATGAATTATGGCACCGATGGGTCACGCTGCAGACGGAGTAATAAAGGTTGGAACGAATATCAGCTCATGTTATTCTTTGGCCCGGCTAGACCCCTGGGGGGGCTGCATAGTCCTCCCCCACGTCCACCTCGCCTTCTCTTTCAAATTAAGTCATTACTTTTTACAAAACCTAGCGTGTGTTGGTGTGTGTGTGTGTTGTGTGTGTTTTTGTACGTGATGTGTGAGAGAGTCTATAGCCCGAGGAGCTAATCAGTGAAGGAATTGATTGGCTATTCTCTGGTAGCATCGCAGCTCTCAAAACTGACCAAAGGGCGGATGAATTTAAACAATGTTAGAAGTAGAATGAGAGGGGCCTTTATCAAGGCAGGGGCCGTCCGAGAAATATGCCTGTGGGAAAACCCCTATTGTGCGGCCGAGCTGCTCTTTATTTCATCCCCAAATTAAGTTTTATCGATCAGATAGCTGAAGCAATGACATGTATTTGACATCCCCATTGAGGAGGGCCCAAGGGGGATAATGCACGACCTGGCAACCCAGACAAAGAGCAAGTCAAACTCACATCATCATTCAATAAATAAAGCTCAATTAAACTTAATCATGAGGAAACTGCATTACACTGCTGTGGGAATCCTGAAGGCTCATTGGTGGATTCCTCCCCTGGTACAATAAGCCAGGCGTGTGTATACACACCAGCATACTGTCCTACTTCTGGTAAAGAAATGCACTGGTACACCATGCTTAGTAAGCATGCTACCTAGTGTGTGTATCGACGTCTGGAGGGCAAGACGCGGACAGAAGCACGAGACGAAGGTTAGCTGGAGGAGAGGAAAACGTTTCAATCTTTTAACTTTTAACGGAAGATGTAGCGACAGAGTTTCACTCGGCGTGACCTTCGGCTGTGACAGCGCTCGTGAGCGAACACGTAACTGGGTCAGAACCCGTCGCTGTTCTGTCGCCGTCCGTCCGTCACCCTCGCCCGCACTCTGCCGGGGGGGACGCTGTTCCTACCGCTTTCAGAGCCCTGATGTCACAATCAGCCTCGTCGCTTTTCATGTTTCTGGGTTTGAGAGGAAAAAAAGCTTTCTTTTTTTCTTCTTAATGCTACATGTTGGTTTTGTTTCCATGACAACAACATCCTTGACAACATGACAACCGCGGGAGCGACAGAAACAACCCCAGCGCCTTTCTGAAAAGTTCATCGATTTTCCACTATTAGCCTTCAGAGTGGCCGCATTCTGGGAAAAGGGACTACAAGGACACTCAGAGTAAGAGAGGTTCCTGGGTTCTAAGGGAAGGTTTCCTGGGCTTCTAAGGGAGGTTCTTGGCTTCTAAGGGAGGTTCCTGGGTTCTAAGGGCGGTTCCTGGGTTCTAAGGGAGGTTCCAGGGTTCTAAGGGAAGTTCCAGGCTTCTAAGGGAGGTTCCTGGGTTCTAAGGGAGGTTCCTGGGTTCTAAGGGAGGTTCCTGGGTTCCCGAGGGTCTGATGAACACAGAGGGAGCCAGAGAGAGAGGAGAGAGAGAGAGAGAGGGAGAGAGCTAGCTTGCGAAGGCACGCTAAAAGAAACAGCCGTAATTAATTTCAATCACGGCTTGAATCTGAGATAATCATATCAGAAGGCTCCCACGACCCGCGCTACTGATCCGACCTCTCCTACGCAAATTACTCCCTCATTTGGCCCATTAAACTGGACAAGGGCAGAGGAGGGAGGGAACACAGAGGTCAAGGGATTAATTGTTTTTTATTCATAATTTTTTTCGCGTCTTTCAATGTGTTCATTTAGCGGGTCGTTATTGTGTGAGTGTGTATCTGTGTGTGTGTGTGTTTGAGAGTGAGTGTGTGTTTCTGGGCCGTTCAGTATTGATATCTAATAGCAGACCTGGAGAGGGTCAGGCTGGGGGTGAGGAGGGGTCGAGACACGGAGGAAGAGGATGGAGATGAGATAAAGAGACCGGACGGATACATTACAAAAAGTGTGTGTGTGTGTCTGTGTGTGCCTGTGTGTGTGTGTGGTGTGTGTGTGAGAGAGTGTGTTGGCGAGGGGGAGGAGGTCAGCCACGGTGATCAGGAGGCGATGAGACTTCCGGCAGTTTACGACAAAGTCAAAGTTCCCCTGCCGTGTTTAGGTCAGACCCGGGGCCGTGAGAGGAGGGCCAAACCTCTCTACCTCTTCAACCTACAGACTTCCGTCATCCTGGGACTCACGAGGAGGAGGAGGGAGCAGGAGGAGGAGGAGGAGGAGGAGGAAGAGGAGGAGGATGAGGAGGGGAGGAGGATGACGGATTAGCGAGTGAGTGAAGGAGGAAGTGAGCACGACGCGAAGACGGCTGAGGTCGTGAAGCATGAAGGGAGAGCAGGTTGTCACCTCTGGAGTCAAGGAAGTCTGATCACAGGCGACTCTCTCTCCGTTCATCTCCTGTCTCTTTCCTTCCCCCGACTGTGAGATGACTGTGTTCTCCCCCGAACATCGTTTGACATGTCCCTCAGGTCTCAGGTGTTTCTGCTGTCTCTCTCTCCTACCTCCCTCCCTCCATTCATCTTTAACCTCCTCTCTCCCCCCTCTCCCTCCCTCTCTCTCACTGGGCTTCCCGCAGGTACAGCACGACCCCGACACTAAGCAGCTTAGCGGCACGTCGAGACGCAGAAGTTAAAAGGACCCGTCTCCCCCCCTCGAGCCGACATTGATCTTATCCTTCAGTCTCGTCAGACATCAAGAAGTACTCCAGCGTGCACCCCCTGACCTCCCCGCCTCACCACACACTCGCACGCTTGATTTAGGATGCAGCAACAGCAAAACCCTCTCTCTCTCCCTCTCCCCCCCTGCCTCTCCTCTCCTCCTCTTCCCTTCCCACCTCCTCTGCCGTAAAAGTGATTACCACAGGTTTTATCATGGGAGGCAGCCCCAGTCTTGCCACTCTGCATAACCCCATGCCCAAAGTGATTTCTGCATGACTAGCACTATTGAAATGCTAATGTCTCTTGCTTATCAAAAGAGACTGCTCCGTAGCGAAACCTGTAAATAAGGAATTGGCCTCGAAACAGAATGCTTGCAGGTCTGGAAACGGCTTACTTGGAACTATCTGGACAGGCGTACACACACAAACACACGCACACACACCACACACAAACAAAACACACCCCCACACACACCCACCCCCCCCACACACAAACACACACACACCAAACTCCCCTGGCCAGGTTGTTATCAGTATGCAAGGCATCTGTACCCGTCTGTCCACTTGGCTGCTTGGGGACAGAAGTACTCACACACACACACACACACACTCACACACACACACACTCACACACACACACACACACACTCACAAACACGCGTTCAGCAAAACATGTGTAGGGGTTTCCAAGCCGATAAGCACGTTCCAGACCTCACCCTGTCCGTCTCTCCCCCCTAGCCCCCCCTCCCTCCCCCGCCTCCCACACACGTTCCTTCCCCCCCACCTGTTTTGCCTCCCAGCTAGCTAATTACCTGCCGCAACAATTAGCTTGATAAGCATCGCTTAATATCACTCCTCCTGAAGAGAAGGGGCGGAGCCAGGGGAGAGTCTAAAACAAACACCGCTAATTCCCCCGTCTCCATCCTCGTCCCTCGTTTTCCCGCCTAAACGACAGCGGAGGAGAGAAGCGAGCCAAGCGGTGAGATGATTGTTTTGTGAATGGAGGTTTGATGGGATTTAAGTGAGGGGGATAGGCCTAAGCAATTAATGGTGTGTGTGTGTGAGTGTGTGTGTGTATGTGTGTGTGTGTGTACTGTATGGTGTAATTAAATAGGAAACACCTGCTCATTCAAATTTTCCTCCAAACGTGATACTTATCCTTTTGCGATGGCAGCTTGAGACCAGAGTACCAAAGCATGAGACATTATCATATGCTTTGTTTCCCCCTCTAGACTTTAAGACAAAAAGAGAACGGCCGTCGAACAACCAAGTGGATACTGTAACTGTGGAACCTTCAAGAACACACAGAACATCACAGGTACTTTTGGAATCCCCGGTTAGAAGTCCTCTGAAACCATTCTAGAACCTCTGCTTTGCAACCACGTTCAAAATATCTCCTGCCTTTTGTTCTGCTACAAAAAAAAGAATAATTTGCTACTCTACTCCGTCAGATAGTAGATCATCTCCCCTTCACAGCTGCATTTAGACCAACACCCCCACAAGTAACCAAGGTCTCCACCCCTCCCTCCATCCACACCATAATCCAGTCCAGCCGTTCCAACGACCTCCCCTCCCTCCTTCCTCTCCACCCCTCACGCCTCTGCGGTCAGCCGTTCCAACCACCTCCCTCCCTCCCCCCTCCCTCACATCTTCTGCTGGGCGGACACGCCCTTCCAGTAGTCCAGGATGTCGTGGAGGTCCTCGTCCTTCGCAAACTGCACTTTCTTCCTCAGGGCGTGGCCCGCCGCCACGTAGGACGCCTCCTCGCGCGGAGACGACTTCCTGTAGGGGCGGAACCTCTCCCAGATCCTCAGCGTGCTCTCGGAGGACGAGTACTCCGGCGAGGACGAGTAGCCCGAGTAGTTGTGTTGGCGAGCCGGCGACAGCTGCGAGTAGGCGGCCGCGTCGCGTTTGGAACGTCCGCGCGGCTTGAGGGAGAACGAGGCCTTCTGGGACGGGGAGGGGGAGGAGGGGGAGTCGACGGCGCCCTCGTAGTACAGCGCGGGGAAGGAGTGGCGGTGCTCGGAGCAGTGGTAGTCCGGGTGGACCTCTAGGTGGTGCTGTTGCTGACCTCCTCCTCCTCCTCCGCCTCCGCCTCTCCCTCCTCCCATCATGACCCCGCATCCCATCCCGCCCCCCGTTGACTCCCACGCCTCCCCCCGTTCACGCTGCCTCCTCCTCCTCCTCCCCCCCAGCATGGCCTCGCCGCCGCCCCTCCCCGGCCCCTAGGGCTACCCTTCTCTGGGGGGTACTTGCAGGAGTCTGGGCTGCGAGGTTCGGGGACGTCCAGGCTGTAGACCCTGGCGTTCTTCATGGAGACTCCTCCTCCTCCTCCTCCTCCCCCACCGCCGCCTCCTGCGCTGGATCCGGAGGAGGCGGGGACGGCACAGCGGTTCTTGAGGACCACCACGGCGGTGTCGGCGCTCAGCTGTCTCTGGAGGGGACGGACGGCGTTGGCGGGCGGGGGGTCTCTGTAGGGGGGCGAGAGGAACCCCCCCTCCGCTGATGCCGGGACGCTCCGACAGGGGCATTACCAGGGGCACGGGAGCCTGGGCCGGGGGCGGGGGGTGTGGGGTGGGGGTGGGGGTGAGGGTGGGGGTGGATCTTGGGCGAGGAGGCCGAGAGGATCTGGTCAGGGTGGGGGTGGGGGTGAGGGTGGGGGCGGACGCCGCCCGGGGAGAGGGGGAGGAGGTTGCGGGGGAGGGAGGTGGCGCAGGCGGGCGGCGACGCGGGATTGTTGTTGCTGTCGCCGGTCGTCGCGACGACCACGGCGTCGAGCTTGAGGGCGTCGATGCAGTTGTTGATGATCTGGTTGACCTTGTCCACCTCCATGGCGATGGTGGAGATCTCCGACGCCGAACCGCGCCCGTCGTCGTCCGAATCGTCCCCCGCCTCCGCCCCCCTCCCCCTCCCCTCCCCCGCCTCTCATATCCACCACCGCATCTCCTCCCCCTTCCCTCCCCCTCTCCTCCCCGCCTACCCCCTCCTCCTCCTCCTCCTCCTCCTGCTCCTCCCCCCGTCCTCACGTCCATGTAGTTACCCTTGGACGCCATCGCCTCGGAGAACGCCGTGGCCATCTTCTCCACCTGGGGCAGGGAGGACAGGCGGGAGGAGGTGGTGGTGCTGGAGCCGTGGAGGATACCCTGACTGGAGATGGCTGAGGGGGGCAGCTTGCCTCCTCCTCCTCCTCCTCCTCCTCCATGGAGGTGCTGCTGGTGCTGTTGGTGAGCTTGCTCCTGGAGACGCTGCATGGCGTCCGGGTCCTTGGTCGCCGCGGCAGCCGCCTCGGGGCCGTACCTGAGGCGGGGTTCGAGGAACACGTTAATAACAGACCCCCGAGGGGCGGCCATCTTGGAAACACAGTTGATTCTGTCGTGGCTAACACGATGGAGCAAAGGACATCACTCCATCTCCCACCAGGACGGCTTCGTTCTCGGTGTGTGTGCAGTGTACATTGTATATTTATATTACATTTAACATTTCATAGATTTAGTTTTTTTTATCCAGCAGACACTTCAGAAGCTTCCAAGAACCTTCTTCATCTCAGGAAACCTTCTAGAGCGTTCCTCATCTCAGGAACCTCCTAGAACCAACTCGACCCTCCGAGAACCTCCTAGAACCTACTTCACCCTCCGAGAACCTCCTAGAACCTACTCCCCCCTCCGAGAACCTCCTAGAACCTTCTCCCCCCTCCTAGAACCTCCTAGAACCTACCCCCCCCCTCCGAGAACCTCCTAGAACCTACCTCATCTCCAAGATGGTCTTCTTCACGCTGATCGACTTCTGCTTCTCCTCCTGGATCCTCCGCCTGCGCAGGCAGAAGTAGACGACCCCGAGCACGATCACCATCCCGAACAGACATCCCAGGATGGTCATGATGTAGTGCGTGGTGGTGGACGGGTTGGCGCGCAGGTCCTCGGCGCCCGCCGCCCTCGTGGCGAAGAACAGACACGTGTGATTGTGCCGCTGGCCCTTCTGCAGCGACGCCACGCAGAACGTGTAGTTGGTGTGCGGCCGGAGATCCTGCAAGCTCACCACCTCCTTGTTCTTCTTCAGGTTCACCACGTCCGAGGCGTACGTGTGGTTGTACTGGACCAGGACGTACATCTTGGCGTAGGGGTGCGGGATCTGAACCAGGACGGAGGCGGACGACAGGGTGACCCCCAGGAGCTTGATGCTGGGGATGGGGTCGGTGGGGGAGGACGGCGTGGGCAGGTAAAAGGGTCCCGACCCGAATTTACTGGGCCCTTCGCCGGAGAAGTCGTCCGGAGGCATGGAGGTGAGGCCCGGGATCTTCATGCCGTCGCGGCAGTTGGACGAGAGGACCGCGCGGGCGTTACGCGTGTGCCCTGGCACGGGGCTCAGCAGGGGGTAGCTGAACATCTCGCGGGGCGTCTCGCACTGGAGGCGGTCGTAGGTGTGCGTGACGTTGTTGAACGCCTCGAGCCACGTGAGGAAGCTGAAGAGGTCGCACTCGCAGTGGAACGGGTTGCCCGCCAGCTCGCACACCATCAGGCGGTTGAGGCCGGTGAAGGTGGACGGGTCGAGGCGAGCCAGCTTATTGGACGACACGTCCAGGCTGTTGAGGTTGGGGCACTCCCAGAACGCGTTGGTGGCGATGACCTCGATGAGGTTGTGCTGGAGGAAGAGGCACTGCATGCGGCCCAGACCTCGCAGCATGCCCTCGGTGAGGTTGGTCAGCTTGTTGTAGCCCAGCTGGAGCACCTGGCGCCGTGACAACGAGACACGTTTTCAGAATAAATACATACATTAACGTTTATGGAAAAAAACGTTATTTTGATATTTCTATAAACACGTATACGCATACAGTGGGAAGAGGAGCTTAGGGTTCAAATATATTTATAATATACATAAACATGTGTGCATGTTTTTTAATTTATTTCTAAAGCACATTGTTATACGGTTGCTCTAATCACTTAGCCTCTCTATCCTCATCAGTTCCTGACAGTCAATATCGATCCTCCGTCCCTCAATTCAATCTTCCTCCTATTTATTCCTAACTTCACTAGAAACCGTACACACCATCCACCCCACACACCCTAAACTGACTCTGACCCCTGAACCAGCTTCGACCTCTGACCTCCGACCTCCGCAAACCAGCCAATCACATGGCTCGAAGCCTCACCTGCAGGTTGGCCTGAGAGGAGAAGGCACCGTCCTCCACGTAGGAGATGTCGTTCTTGGTGAGGTTGAGGTCCGTCAGGTTGGTGAAGCGGTACATGGAGGCCAGGAGGACGGCCTTCAACTTGTTCTCGTTCAGTCTCAGGTCGTGGACCGTGTTGTTGATGTGCTGGGGGATGGTCTCGTAGGGGGGCTGGTTCTGACTGCACAGGCACACAGGCAGACAAACAGTCAGACACACAGGCAGACACACAGGTGGATGAACAGGCAGACAAACAGGCAGACACACAGGTGGATAAACAGGCAGACAAACAGGCAGACACACAGGCAGACACACAGGCAGACAGGCAGACACACAGGCAGACACACAGGTGGATAAACAGGCAGACAAACAGGCAGACACACAGGCAGACACACAGGCAGACAGGCAGACACACAGGTAGATAAACAGGCAGACAAACAGGCAGACACACAGGCAGACACACAGGCAGACAGGCAGACACACAGGCAGACACACAGGTGGATAAACAGGCAGACAAACAGCCGTAGAAACACACCAAGAAGATTACTGCATTCTTAATCCATTAACCAATCAATGAATCCATTATACAATCATCTATGATGTCATTAATCAGTTCCATAAAGGTGTGACTGGGTCCCAATTAACAATGAAACAATTAATCACTTAATCAATCAGCCAATCACCTGCAGATAGCCAGCCAGACAAAGCCTTTGTCCCCCTCGATGAGCCAACAGTCCCCCGATACTGGGGCAGGGAGACGGAGGAGCAGGAGGAGGGGGAGGAGCAGGGCGAGGAGCGAGGAGGGGGGAGGAGAGGGAGGAGAGGGGGGAGAGGGGGGAGAGGGGGGAGAGGGGCAAGTGAAAGCTGCTGGCCATGATTTTATTGTGAGATTTATGACGTTGTTTCGATAGAAGAAAGGAGGGGAGGGTGTTCGGAAAAAAGGGAGAGAGTGGAAGTAAAAAAAGAAAAGAAATAAAGAAAACAGGAAAGTGGGAAATAAAGGAATAGCAGGAAATCTGAGTGGTCGAAGAAAGGCTGTTTTCCGTGGCGATTAGAGCTGGGTTCTAACGCGTAGCGTGTGCAGTCCCCATTTTAGCTGTTCCGATGCGATGGGTTACGGTGATGGTCGCCCCAGCTACTCATGGCCTCCCCGACAACCGTTTCCCTGGCAACCAAGGTGGGAGGCACCAAGCCTACAAGAGAGATGGAGGGAGAGAGAGAGATGGAGGAGAGATAGATGGAGGGATGAGGGATGGCGATGGATGATGAGAGGGAGATGGCTAGCTGCGATGGGCGATGTCTCTCTTGCGTGCTAGACTCTCTGAGTGAGCTGCTGTCTTTCGTGTCTCCTTGATCGTTAGCGTTTCTCTCTTTATTTCTTGGCGTGCTCTCGTCTGTTGCGGATTCGTCACCCTGCTCTCCTTCACACCCTATCTCACTGTTAGTCATGATAATGAGAAATGATAAAGCCGACAATACAACCATTAATTCATCTTCTGTGTTCCCTCCCTTTTGATTATTCATCATTATTAATTACGATGATTAATTTTTGTTATGGTCACATTTCGTAAGACGCTGCTTAAAAAGTAATATAAAGTAATTATAAGTAACATTAAAAAAGATACAGCGTAATTATAAAAGGCCACAATATGTCTTGTGGGCCCCCCAGTAAACCTCAGCTATGTAGACTTCATTAAGTCATATTAAACAAGAGGGGAACAGGTTATATTTTGACGTTTCAAATAAACCCGTATCTCTCTACCCTATTGCTTCGACTCATAAAAACCAAGCTAGCTTTTCGATCAACGACACTCCTGTGCAAACTCATTACCATAGCTGTGTGAGATCACACCAATAAAAATGGAAATAGAAAAGAAACCAGCCCAAACATGAGATTACATTTCAAAGCCGTTTATGCTGTTTACAAGGTTTCCCGCAACCGACGATCTTCTGTACCGATGCCTTTGTAACCCCGCAGTGTTACGATGATGTCTCGTAAATGCCGTTTTTACAGGAGCGGGGAAAAGAAGACAAGAGAGACGGGGAAAAGAGGATAAACGCTGAAAGTGAAGTAATCGCTCTCAGAGCACTCGACGATGACACTTAGAGCCGTTTACCGTTAGTGCTAGTTGGATTAGTCGGGGGATTAGAAACGCTCTAATCCAGAATGAGACGGGCGCATGCATAGAGGCCTATATCATCCCCATAGGCTGGAAGAAGAAGGCAAAATTAATTTGTCAAAACAAAACAAAAATCCATAACTGTCCAACACCAAGAGAGCGGTTCTGCCTGGGAATAAAGTACCTGGCTGACAGAGAGGAACAGAAGATATTTGTTTTAGTGTATTAACGCTTCCCTCAGGGAAATGGATGTTCTAATCTTCAACGCGTGTAACTCGTCGAGACACAGCGGACCAATCAAAGACTTGATGAAGAAATACAAGATGCCAAGAGAAGTGTTTGATGAACTAACGGCCTCTTTTGGAGTTCGGGGGGAGATAGGAGTCCAACAGCCACACACACACACCCTCCTGCTCTTCTCTGCAGTATGTAAACCTCAATTAATCACCCTCTCTCACCGCCGCTCACCCCTGGGGGCACTGGCCACCCCCCCCTCCCCCACCCACCCCCCGCCACCTCCCAACCCCCCCCATTCATTTCAAGCCAGGCCCACTTATTGATATTGATAATTCAGTGTCTACACTGGTCGCCCTCAATTTGACCTTTGACGCTGGGGAAGTGCCCTAGTGATGGATATAACACCTGCAGGCAGATGTAGGTCTCTCTCTGGGGAAGAGACCTAGTGATGGGTATAACACCTGCAGGCAGATGTAGATCTCTCTCTGGGGAAGAGTCCCTAGTGATGGGTATAACACCTGCATGCAGATGTAGATCTCTCTCTGGGGAAGTGCCCTAGTGATAGGTATAACACCTGCATGCAGATGTAGGTCTCTCTCTGGGGAAGAGTGAGGGGTATTACACCTGCATGCAGATGTAGGTCTCTCTCAGGGGAAGAGTCCTAGTGATGGGTATAACAGCTGCATGCAGATGTAGGTCTCTCTCTGGGGAAGAGCTCTAGTGATGGGTATTACACCTGCATGCAGATATAGGTCTCTCTCTGGGGAAGAGCTCTAGTGATGGGTATTACACCTGCATGCAGATATAGGTCCTCTCTCTGGGGTAAGAGCCCTAGTGATGGGTATAACACCTGCATGCAGATGTAGGTCTCTCTCTGGGGAAGAGCCCTGGTGATGGGTATAACACCTGCATGCAGATGTAGGTCTCTCTCTGAGGAAGAGCCCTGGTGATGGTATTACACCTGCATGCAGATGTAGGTCTCTCTCTGGGGAAGAGACCTAGTGATGGGTATAACACCTGCATGCAGATGTAGGTCTCTCTCTCTGGGGAAGTGCCCTAGTGATGGGTATAACACCTGCAGGCAGATGTAGGGTTCTCTCTCTGGGGAAGAGACCTAGTGATGGGTATAACACCTGCATGCAGATGTAGGTCTCTCTCAGGTGGACGACAGCTACGGCCACTGGCTTTGACGCAGGGGAGATGGAAATTTCAAAATCATAGTTGTAGACTAAACACTCTGAATAAAAGTTTGATGGCTTGGAGTGTTTTGTGTGTGTGTGTGTGTGTGTGTGTGTGTCTTTATGAGGGTGAATGTGTGTGTGTATCAGTGTGAAGCAGAGTTCATGGCATAGTTGATGAAAGGAAAGAAAGCAAAGTGAATATTCATCAAACAACAAAAGTTGGATACGGATCATAAGAATTTAGGGTCAGACTAGCATGACAGATGCTTTCTCTCCTCTCTCTCTCTCTCTCGTCTCTCTCTGTCTCTCTCTCTCTCTCTCTCTCTCCTCTCTCTCTCTCTCTCTCTCTCTGTCTCTCTCTCTGCCCCTGCCCCCACCCAACAAACACAGACATTGATTTCTCTACTCTCGCCTTCTCGATCCTGGTCTTTTTGAGGAACACCTTTCGAATCCCACATCCACCATCTCTGCTGGTGAAGCTGTTTTCTACCTGACGACCTCAGAGAGAGCGAACGTTCCCGTTCCTATCGGGCTGGACTCCCCCGTCCCAAGCCAGAGGACAAACC
>CAEFZP010002976.1:0-27500 GCA_903064625.1 Mallotus villosus
CTCTCTCTCTCTCTCTATTCTCTTCTCTCTCTCTCTCTCTCTCTCTCTATCTCTCTCTCTCTCACCTATCTCTCCCTCTGACGCGGTGATAACGGGGAGCTGGCGGGACACGTGGTGAGGATGGACCCGAGGGGCCAAAGGGCCAGTCAGGACTCCTGGGAGAAGGCGGAGGTCTTGGGATCGCTGGGGAAAGGTACAGTGCTGTCCCAGTAGCCGTCCATCCCTTTTAGTGAGCTTGGCGTGGAGGGAGTTCTGACCCCTGTGTTATCTGTGTCCTCAGGGCAAACTGGGTGTTCCAGGGTTGCCCGGATACCCCGGAAAGGACTAGGGCCCAAGGTAAGAGATGACGGTGATTGGACAGTCGTCGTCGGATAATGTGTCCTCTGTCTAATCAGAAGTTTTAAGTGTCTTTGGCTCTGATTATTGATGTCATATTAAAAAGAAAGAATGATGAATTGCCGTGTGTATTAACAGTCTTTAAGGGACAACAATTCATCAACAGTTGATTAATGGTGTATTTAAGACTCACCTATTAGATCTAGGTTAATTCGATACAGTGGTTAATTATTAGTTACCGAACGACCGGGGCTGAGATGTGTGATTAGTGCCAGACTTTAAGCTGATGGACCTCTTGTGTCGGCCTCCAGGGATCACTTGGGTTCCCTGGTTCTGCTGGCGTGCTGGGAGAGAAAGGACGAAGGGTGAGCACAACACGCCGCTGGGCATAAAGCACTAATACTGCTACTTAGCATGTGCACATTCTGCGTGGGGTGTGTGTGTGTTGGTGTGTGTGTGTGTGTGTGTGTGTGTCTGTGTGTGTGTGTGTGTGTGTGTCTTGTGTGTGTGTTGGTGTCTTGTGTGTGTGTGTGTTGGTGTGTGTGTGTGTCTTGGTGTGTGTGTGTGGTCTCTGTGTGTGTGTGTGTGTGTGTGTCTGTGTGTGTGTGTGTGTGTGTTAACCATGCTGTGTTCCTCCATTGCAGGGACCGGCTGGCCAGCCAGGGTTAGGTGGACAGAGGGGGCCCTAATGTGAGCATGCATTAAACAGTTAGCCTTCCATCTCCACTCGCTTTCGTCTTTCCTCGCTCGTAAGCGCAGTTCCATCTAGTCCCCAGGCTGACGTGTGTGCGTTTTCCACAGGGTGCCAGGGGAGGGAGAGGTGCCAGGGGCCCCACGGGGAAGCCTGGAGACAAGGTGAGTTTTTGGCCGGCGCCGGCCTGTCTGTCTCTCATCCAGAATGAATGAGCTCGCTGGCCCACTTTGGAGCCGCGGCAGTTCATTTGAATACGACGGCCCATCTGGTGTGCTGGAGCAAAGAGCTGTCGGTCGGGAGGAGGATGTCACGGCGTATATACACTGCGAAAGCCCCGTCGCGGGGAAGATAAACACGTGTCGCGGTCGGGACACAGACCGGGTTTCGAGGATGAATGTGTGAACGACCCTGTGCGGATTTGATAACAGTCTGTTTTCTTGTCCTCTCCTGTCTCGTCCATCTGGCAGGGCGCCTCCGGACACGACGGCACATCGGGTCCGAGCGGAGAACGGGTACGCTCCAGTCTGTCGGCAGCGCACGCCGCACGTACACTCCAAGTCATTCCAGCCTCATTAGCCATTCGCTCAGGAGAAATGATGCATTCTGCCGATACTCTGATCTGTCAGGGATCATGTAGACTGCACACGCTCCCAGCAGTTTGAAGTATTTCGGTGTCTGGGTCAAGTCGGGCTTGAGATGGACTTTGTACTGATTCTCTGTTCTGGTTCTTTCGCAGGGTCCACAAGGGCCACAGGGAAGGAACGGAGAGACAGGACCAAAGGGCCCAAATGTAAGTGTGTCCCAGATCAGTAATGTGCAGTACAGAGACACATAGGTTTACCTCACACCTGCCATGTCCAGTGTCTGTTTAGACTGTTCAGGTTTCGGTCCGGATTGTTCCATTTTCTCGGGCACTTTCTTTGTCTTATTAAAAATCCAACGAACGTTGCTCTCCAGGGGGCCGGCGGGAAAAGATGGACTACCAGGTCATCCAGGCCAGCGGGGGGAGCCTGTAAGTACAGCTGACCAAGCACATGCTGTGGCGGTTATGCTGAGCAATTGAAATGCAGAGTCTGTAGTTAAGCCTACTTAATTGTCTAACCATTCGTCAAGAAATACGTGTGTAAAATGTTGGCCCTCACACAGCACTTAGCTGTTGACCATCACCTTACTTGTCCGTTTCACCTTTCAGGGCTTCCAAGGGAAGACTGGGCCACCCGGACCCACAGGAGTGGTCGGACCCCAGGTGAGACAGCCGATCATGGAGTGGAGAACACGCACCAAACACTGTTTCGTGAAAGAACTTTCGACCATCAAGGGTTTCCGATGATTAAGCGGAAAATACACTAGCGTGGCGTTGTAGACCTCAATGTTTTCCTGTGTGACCTGTGTCAGGGTAACTCCGGAGAGACCGGGCCAATGGGAGACAGAGGACACCCGGGGTCTCCGGGACCCCCCGGTGAGCAGGGTCTACCAGGAGCTGCAGGCAAAGAAGGGGCCAAGGTGACCTCCCTTCATGACCCTCCTCATAATTAGAAAACTCCAAATGTATTTATCATCCTAGATATACGCTGTTGATGGATTGGGATTACCTAGAACGCTTGATATCTCATCTTCAGAGGGTCTTTTCCTTTTAGCATACCCTAATAGATAACAGGAGATCCTCATCCCATACCTCACTGTGCTCTGTGTATTATGGCTCATAAAATATGATAGGCCTTCTCAGTGTGACGGCTCCACCATGTGATTTATCACTTCATAAGGGGGCCTGCTGTCTGCTCAGAGCTACCGTCTGATCTAATCCTCTGCCGGTGTGTGTGTGTGTGTGTTTGCGTTTGTGTGTCTGTTGTTTCCAGGGAGATCCAGGACCTTTGGGGGCTCTCGGGAAGAGTGGCCCTCCTGGGCTGAGGGGCTTCAGAGGGGGCAGGGGCAGTCCCGGCACCATGGTAACGCTCTTTTCATCTCCGCCACCTTCCACGTGCAGCTCTGCCGAGGCTGGCTGCACGTCCACGCAGTCATCAGGCCACCTTTAGAAACCGGGGCGGGGGGTGGAGGGGGGAGCTTTGAGTGGTAGCTTGAGCTCAGATCTGACGGGGACATTTATGTCGAGTTCCTGACGCCCGGCGACGGCCAGCCTGATGCTACTGATGTGGGAGTGATTGGAGGTTGTGTGGCTGTGAAGGCTGTGATTGGCTCAGTCCTGTATCTCCGCCTGTGTCTCCCCAGGGTCCAGCTGGACTGAAGGGAGGAGAGGGACCCGCCCGGCGTGGCCGGAGCCAACGTGAGTATGCATTCATCAGGTTGATTGTGTTATTCCTGGAATAGTTTTTTTTCCTCCCTCAGTCCAGCTCAACCTGCAAGGGACATGTAGGATACGAGAACATAATGTGGGGGAAAGTTGGTTTCCATGGAGATTTTGATCACGTCACTGAATCAAAAAGTGAATCGTGTTACTTGCCTACCTTTCCAGGGAGCCGGTGGGGAGGGGGCCCTCTGGAACGGCTGGTGCCATTGGTCAGCCCGGACGTGCGGGTGGAGTGGGCCCTGCTGGACCAATGGGAGAGAAGGGCGAGCCGGTAAGAGTCCTGTAGGATTAGGATTCTTATGTGATGCCGTCGTCTGCTTTTCGGCATGCAGTCAAGCGCCGTCACCTTTCATCGGTGGGAAATAAACACGCGTGGGTTCCAGTACGTGTGTCATCGCTCCTTGAGCGAGAGTGTGAATGTACACGTGTGTGTGTGTTTACCCCGTCTTCGCACTCCTCCGTGTGTGTGTCTCTCCCTGCGGTATCTATGCACCCAACATATCATGGTGCGACGTGGGAATATTTGTTAAGTTAAGTTAAGCAGCTGTCAGGTTGATTGACGTGTTCCTATCTGTCCCCAGGGAGAGAAAGGCCCCATCGGGCCGGCAGGTAAGGACGGGGAGCAGGGGCCCCTGGGTCTGCCGGGGGCTGCTGGCCCAGCCGGACCTCCAGGCGAGGATGGAGACAAGGTAGTTACACCGGAGAGGCACCGCTTGCTCCACAGGGACGTGTGTGTGTGTGGGAGGGTGGGTGTGTTCGTGTGTGTGGGAGAGTGGGTGTGTGTGTTGTGTGGGAGAGTGTGTGTGTGTGTGTGTGGGAGAGTGTGTGTGTTTTGTGTGTGGGACGGTGTGTGTGTGTGGGACGGTGTGTGTGTGTGTGGGAGAGTGGGTGTGTGTGTGTGTTTGTGTGTGTGTGTGTTTGTGTGTTGTGTGTGTGTGTGGGAGAGTGGGTGTGTGTTTGTGTGTGTGTGTGTGTGGTGTGTGTGGGAGAGTGGGTGTGTGTTTTGTGTGTGTGGGGGGTGTGTGTGTTTGGGGGTGTGTTTCCGCATCTCTGTAAGCGTATCATGTGTGTTCGCAGGGGGAGACGGGAGGACCCAGGACAGAAGGGAGGCAAAGGAGACAAGGAGAATCAGTGAGTCTGAACACACCAATCGAAACACAACACAGCACTGACACCAGGGCACCAGCAGCCAAATGCCTCCTAATTGGTTGTGTTGTGGCATAACTGTAAACATAATACAATAAGAATACTCACAACACTGTAAACCCCACGAAGGGTTCACTCTTAACGCTTGTGAAAACTGCTTCCGTCAAACTATTTAAGTGGTCTGAGCCATTTCTTTTAGTATATAAATCATACCGCCTATTCATTGATTCAATTTGTATTTCCTCAAGAGATTACATTACTCAAATTGCGATGCGAGCCGTTTCTACAAATGTTTTTGGTGAACCTCGGGGGTTTACAGTGTAGGCTTGCTGGTAAATGGAGCTGTGGGCATGAAGCTTGTGCCTCCCCTAGTGTGAGATTTACAGTTGTGAATCCCCACTGCAGGGCCCCTCAGGACCCACAGGGATCCAGGGTCCCCTCGGTCAGCCTGGTTTACCGGTATGTACAAACCCCTAGCGTGTGGAGTCCATGTTGGTGTATGGGTGTTTGTGTACTTCTGTATTCACAGGGCTGACCTGTATGTGTGTGTGTGTGGTGTGTGTGTGTGTGTGTGTGTGTGTGTGTGTGTGTGTGTGTGTGTCAGGGCGTGGATGGAGAGTCAGGCCTCGTGGCCAGCAGGGAATGTACGGAGCAAAGGGAGATGAGGGAGCCAGGGGCTTCAAGGGAGGTACTGGACCTACTGGACTACAGGTATGGAGACCACAATACCACCACACACACACACACAACCACACACACACACACACACACACACACTAACTTTACCTATTCCAAATCAACATAAATGTCTGATGTAATTCCTCTCTTCCTCTGTGGTTTCACAGGGAATGCCAGGGCCTCCCGGGGACAAGGGGGAAAGTGGACACGTCGGTCTGATGGTGAGTCCTGCACAGTCCCAGCCACACACCGTCACCCTTCCTCGCACTGTCAGAGTACTTCAAGCATGTACAGTACTTTACTTACAGCGAGTCACTCCTGACACGGTCGAAAAATCCAACGAGGATGTCCTCGCATCCGTGTGAGAAGGCCTTTTGCATTCCTGCTGTACGGTGGCTGGCTGCCAGGGCTTATGCAGAGGACACGGAGCATGGCGTGTCCGCTGGGCTGCTGCGTAGGGAGGCTCGCGTACAGAGAGAAGGATAGAGCGACAGAGAGAGAGGGAGAGAGAGAGAGATGAGAGAGAGAGATAGAGTAGAGAGATAGAGAGTCTAGATAGAGCGAGAGAGCGAGATGATAGATAGAGAGAGATGCATAGACGTCGATTGAGAGAGCAGATGAGAGAGAAAGTGACCAGGGAGTGACGCAGTGCAGCGAGAGTGAGGCTCTGGTTCTGAGGAGACTGGGAGACGGCGTGACAGCTGCTAATCAGATTAGGCCCCAGCCTTGGCTGTCTAATGAGCATCCTCCTTTGTGACAGTCATCTCAGAAGGCCGCCAACCATGAAGGCACGCGCAGTCAGATTCTCTACAGCCCCTCTCACCGCCAGATTAGGGAGGGAAAGCGTCAAAACGGAACAAAAACAAGACAGGAGGGAGTGGGAGGGAGGGAGAGAGAGAGAGAGAGAGATGAGAGAGAGATAGAGAGAGATGAGAGAGAACTGAGAGAGACGAGAGAGAGAGATGAGAGAGAGAGAGAGAGAGAGAGGAGAGGAGAGAGATGAGAGAGACGAGAGAAGTAGACGAGAGAGGAGAGAGATAGAGAGAGAGAGAGGAGAGAGAAAGAGAGCTAAAGAGAGGGAAAGGGAGAGGGAGAGATAGAGAGAGAGGTTGAGAAAAAAACAAACAAAAAACAGCAGTATGCAAATGTGATAGACAGACACAGAAAGAGAGAAACAAAGCGAGAGGAATCTCCGAAACAGACGTGAGGAGGGGTAGGAAGAGAGAGAGAACCGGCAATGCCTAGAGGAGCTCGTGGTCTCTCTGTCCCGGCTCTTTGGGCTCTCTCGGAGCAGTGCGTCTCCCCCCCCACAGAGCACTCACCGGGACGTCTGAGCCGTCGAGCTCAGCTGCTCGTTCAGACCAAAGCAGAACCCGGTTTGGATTCATTACCGCTTCCTCAACATGAGGTTCACAGAGGAGCGCGATCGCGCCGGAACATTTCTCGTTTTCTCCCCGTGGTCGCGAGCGTGCTCCTCTGTCTGTGCGGCTTCAGGGCTTCTCATTAATAAGAAGGCGGGGAGGGAGGCCGAGAGACACTCGCGGAGGAAGGGAGGTGGAGAGAGAGAGGGGGGGAAAGGGAGAGAGACGGGGAAAATCTTTGTCCGTGTCATTTTGAGGGTAATGGCCTGTCACAAATATCCTCATCACGTCAATGTGATAATGATCAGAGACATTCGGTCCCCACTTCCTGATGTACGGCATGACTCGCATTCACTGAAGAAGGTGTCCACGGATCAGACATTCTACCTCAAGTGTGTGTGTACAGTAGTGTGTATGTCTACTGAATGCCTGCGCGAAAGAGAGAGAATCGAAATGGACACCGTGTCGACGGCGCGTCTCGTCTCTGTCGACTGAGTGATTAATCCGGTCCTCTCTCTTTCTAGGGGTCCTCCAGGACAGCACGGCCCCCGAGGCCCACTGGGGCCCCAACGGCGGCGAGGTATTCTGCACGCACGTCTCCCGACGCGACGCAACACAGCACACACACCCCCTCAAACATTGACGACGCGTGCCATCGTGTCGCCTTATGCTGTTCTACATGCCCCCCCCACACACACACACACACACACAACCCCATCCGCCCACATGCCACCTACCTCTCTCTCTCTCTCTCTCAGCCCCTCTGCTGCTTTTCAGACCTGAATTATTAAGTAGTATTAGAACATAATCCCTCAGAGAGGGTTATATTTACCGCTTTATGAATCATTAAGGCGCAGACTATCATCCCTGAGAGAGAGTTATATTTACCTCTCCTAATGGGCACCTCTCAACATCTCCCACCACTGAATAATTCACCGGCGCCACGACAGACACAGTGGAGATTCGCGACGGGGCCGCGGAGGATCGAGGGGCCGCCCCCGGAAGATGGAAGGATCCATAAATGGATTGATACAGGGATGGAGTGAGAGCGGGAAGTGGAGAGGAAAAGGCCCTGAGTGGATGTGGGGGAGAACCCGCGGCGCAGGAGAGGAGAGTGTTAGACAGCCGTAGTAGAACTCCTCTCCTCTCCACTCACGTCTGTTTTGCACTCTCTGCTCCGGACGGCACTTTCACCGGCCTCACTTATCAAGTCCGGACGGGCGTTCCCAAGCCGCGACCCGTCAACACAGCAGCTGCTCGACATGACCTCATAGGGGACTGGGAAAGAGCAGTTTTAGAAAATCCTAACAGACCCACTTTGAGTTTCAGCTGTCACAAACAAACCCATGAACCGCTTCAACATTAAAGCCCTTGGCTCCTCCTGTTAGAAAGCAGTGGGTCAACCTGGCATGTTATCTACATTTACAGGGGCCAGCCGGGATGACTGGGGGAGTAGGGTCAGCCTGGACTCGTTGGTGAAAAGGTAAGGGACTGAGGGAATGTTTACGTCTGTGTGTGTGTTTGTTTGTGTGTGTGTGCGGTTGTTTGAGTGTCTGTGTGTGTGTGTGTGTGCGGTGAGAGAAATGTAATATTCTTTGTGTCCATCGACTCCGTCAGGGTGAGGATGGAGAGGCTGGTGACCCAGGGCCCGTGGGAGAGTCTGGCAGTGCTGTGAGTTACCCTTTTATATTTGTTCTCTCTCTCTCTCTCTCTTCTCTCTCTCTTTCTCTCTCTCTCTCTCTCTCTCTCTCTCTCTCTCTTATCTCTTCTATCTTTTTCTCTCTCTCTCTCTCTCTCTCCCTTTCTCGCTCATTATTTCTCTACCCCTCTCCACTCTTCCTTTTGCACGATTCATTGCTACCTCCCTAAACACCACTCTGCGCCACCTCCCCCCCCCCGCAGGGTATCAAAGGAGAGCTGGGAGAGAAGGGCGACTCCGGACCTCCTGGGGCGGCCGGCCCCCCAGGAATGAGAGGAATACCAGGGGAGGACGGCGGCAAAGGAAACCCTGTGAGTTGCTCCCTCTCAAGCCATGTGTCCATGACCTGCTCCTCTGGTATCAGTCATCTGGTGCCCCTGGGCTCGGTTCCTAACCCCTCCCCCTGTCCCCCACAGGGCCCTATCGGATTCCCCGGAGACTCGGGACCCCCCCGGAGAGGCTGGCATCAACGTAAGTTTGTTCAGCCCCCGAAATGAAACCCAATGTGTGCCTCAGTGCCGTGCAGAGGTTTCCCTAACGCCGCTCGTCCTTCAGTGGCCTTTTCTAACGTCTCTGGTCTTCCCAGGGAGTGGACGGCGGACCCGGCGCTAAGGGAGACAACGGAGATCCGGGGAAATCAGTGAGTAGGATACAGCACGGCTCCCACTTCACAACCCAATGCAGCAGTTCTTTTCCGAGGCAGATAATGTGAGCGCAGCAAACTGGCGTTCTCCAGGCTCTCTCTACAGAGACGCACGCTCAGCCTTTGTTCTTTGTCGCCGAGCGAGAGGCTTTACTTATTCATCAATACCGCCGAGCCTCCTCCTCGGTGTCTCTGGGACCGGGGGGGTGGGGGGTGGGGGGGTGTTGGGGGGGGTTCATTTCCACCTCGTTAACCCTTCTTCTCTCCTCTTCTCCAGGGCCCTCCAGGAGCCTCTGGAGAACCCGGGCCCTCAGGACCTCCAGGGCGAAGGGTGAGTCTGATTATCACGTTCTGCGTGTGTGTGTGTGTGCAGGCAAGTGTGTGTGTGTGTGTATCCGCGAGCGTGCGTCTGGGTGTGTGAGCGGGAGCGGGTCTGTGTGTGTGTGTGTGTGTGTGCATACGCTTATGCAGACTCGAATATCTTCAGGGGTTTGATCGACCTCTATTTGCGTAAGCGCCAGAGAAGCAGCGTCATGTTTGAAGCAACACACCATTACACCATCTCTCTGCTCGCTCCCTCCTCCTCCCTCCCCCCCCCTCACTCTCTCTCTCACCTTTCCCAGGGCCACCTGGGAGCTGCGGGGAAAGAAGGGAAACAGGGGATGAAGGGAGCGAAGGTAAAGCACAGATTCAATCGGCTTCTCGCGTCTGTTGCCCGTGTCCTCTCTCCCCACCGTTCGATTTTCTGTCCACCAGGGGGCGATAGGCGCGGAGGGCCTGGTGGGAACGACAGGGGCCGGTGGGCCCCCAGGGACAGTCAGGGAAGCCTGGACCAGAGGGCCTTCGGGGGATCCCGGGACCAGCGGTTAGTCCTCACGCTAATGTCAACAGACAGCTGTGGGCAGCCTGGGGCTGGCTATTACTTACTGGGCCCCATCTCTCTTCATGGCTGATGATTAGCATGCATGTGTACAGTGCAGCTGTTGGTGGGTCTGGACCTTCACACACTGCTCGTTGTGTTTACTGTGTCCCGTGTCTAGGGTGAACAAGGATTAAACGGGCCCCCGGGACAGACCGGACCGCCTGGCCCCATGGTACGAACCTGGCATGACCATGCACAACTACCCATTACCAAACCAGTCCAATCTGTTCCATGTGACAGAGCCCAGTGGAACTCGCCCTTGTGCAACCTTGCCGTTGGGGAGTGTGATGTACTGTTGTTCACTGTGAGCATCTCTGTCACACTCAGGGACCCCCAGGATTGCCCGGACTGAGAGGAGACCCTGGAAGGAAGGGTGACAAGGTGAGTCACAGCTTCATTTCAGACCGTGATTGGTGCCAGAGAATTAGTAGGACAGCTCATGGTGGTCTTTAACCCCCCCCACCCCTTTTTTCTCTCTCTCTCTCTATCTCTCTCTCTCTCTCTCTCTCTCTCTCTCTCTCGTCTCTCTCTCCTCTCTCTCCGTCTCCCTCGCTCTCTCCCATACCCACACTATCTTACCCGCCTTCCTCTTTCTCTTAACCCCACTGTTCTCTCACCCCCCCCCCTCCATCTCTCTCACTCCCGCTTCCTTTATCTCTCTCCTGACCCCCTCTCCGGCTGACTCCGCCTCCCTCAGGGACACGGAGGGCTGATTGGTCTGATCGGGCCTCCGGGAGAGTTTGGAGAGAAGGGAGACAGAGGCCTGCCAGGAAACCAGGGCACTCTGGGACCCAAAGGAGACGGGGTACGTCCAGCCCACCCAGTGACCTCGCACCTCACATCGACACGCGTCGCATTCAACGTCAACTCCAGTCACGCACGTCGACGCTTCTGTCGACTGTGTCTATATCTGTTTCCACGTTGTAGATACTGTACTATCAGGATGACATGATCTTGTTCTTGTCTTGTAGGGTGGCGGTGGCCCACCTGGTCCAATCGGGCCCCCGGGAACCCCTGGACTGTCTGTAAGTTGGCCATTCATGCTTCCTCTGAGCCTCTGGTTACATTGTACTTAAAGATCTGATTACCTATTATCACTCTCATCTCTTCTCTCCTCCCCTTATCCTCTCCTAGGGTTCAGTTGGTCAGAAGGGATCCAAGGGAGATTCGGTAAATCCTGTCATTTTTGTAATCCATTGTAATCCATTGTCATTCCTGTACTTGCATACACGCCAACACGCACACGCAAACACACACGTCTGACTACACCACACCAGCAGCTGTCAGGAACATATGCTGGATAACGGTGGGGTGTATCCCATACATTAGGATGGGTGTCAAATGTTAATCTGTGTACACAGCATTCAATCTCCTTGGTACAATCATGCGACTTCAGCATTATACGTGAGCTGTGTCTTTTCCATTGGGTATTGTAAGAGGATTTGGTTCCAGTGTGTCAGATTAGGAAAAGTTGGTTTGAGACTGCTGGGGTTTGACCAGAGAGCGCTGATGCGGACAGCTGCATAATCCCATAAAGCTGAATCGGGATCTGCCAGGTAAAAGTGATGTTTGACAAAAGGCTTACCCCTTCCATGCTCCCCCCCCCAGGGTACAATCGGTCCTCGAGGAGACACGGGCCCCATCGGTCCCCCTGGTTCCCCTGTAAGTCTCCCACACACCTCCACATCTCTCTGTCTCCCCCTCCTGCCTCCTCTGCCCTGGGTAACCCCTGTGCTCCCCTTCCCTCCCCCCCACCCACCCACCCACCCACTCCCTCCCACCCCAGGGCATGCCCGCTTCCATGGTGCAGCCCCTACCCATCCGAGAGGGCAGGAGGAAGAGGAGAAGGCACTCGGGCCGCTCCAGAGGAGGAGCGGCACCCATGGAGGAGGAGGAAGAGGAGGAGGAAGAGGAGTCCATGCAGGGAGACCAGCCCCTGGAGGAGGCCGAGGGCATGGAGGAGGTCTTCGCCTCCCTCACCTCCATGAAGAACGAGGTGGATCAGATGAGGAAGCCCCTGGGCACCTTCGAGAGCCCCGCCCGCACCTGCAAGGAGCTCATGATGGTCCAGCCGGACTTCAAAGACGGTCAGCGGCAACTCAACTGCGTCAAAACCTTTGGGACATTTGCCACTTGAGGATATTATTATTCCGTATATATACGATCATATTTATGTCTCTTTCAACCGGGCAGCTTTTTCACTGAATCCTCCCGTCGTTGCAATCTCATCACCTGTAGGCTAATGTCTGTTGTCGTTCGATATCCTCGTCACTGATAGGCCATTGTCCCCTGTGTGCCCTTCTCCAGGTGAGTACTGGATCGACCCAAACCAGGGCTGTAACAGGGACTCCATCAAGGTCTACTGTAACTTCACCGCCGAGGGAGAGACGTGCATCCACCCAGACAAGAGGATTGAAACGGTGAGTCTCCCGCCTGTCATCTCCCGTTGAGCTACATGTTCCGACCCCCCTGACCTCCCCAGAGCCCAGCTCTCACGCCAGCGTTGGAAAGAGGGACTGACTCTCACCCCTCTGTGTTCAGGTCAAACTGGCAGCCTGGAACAAAGAGAAGCCAGGAAGCTGGTACAGCCAGTACAGAAAAGGAAAACAGGTAACAGCCTTGGGGTGGTGGTGGTGTGTGTGGTGGTGTGGGGGGGGGGATCGGCCCCTACCATTAATCTCAAGGTCCTCCAAATGTCAGACGGTCTTTTTCAGCTAGATTACTCATCCTAATTGAGTGCCTTTGGATAATGTTCAGGCGTATGATTGAGTAGGGGTGCAGAGTGGCAGCGCACGTGTGTGTGTGTGTGTGTGTGTGTGTGCGTGTATATGTGTGTGTGTGTGCGTGCTTGCTCGATTATGTGGTAAAGTTAGTCATTCTGCCAACAGGGTAATTAAGCACTAATATATGTGCTCATGTATGAGCTCTGAGAGTGTGTGTGGTGTGTGCTGTCATGGTGAAGATGAGTCATCCACAGCCATTGGCAGTGGGGTTGTCATCGGCTGTCATTCGCATCAGCTTAATAGGAGCAGGGCCCTTTCATGTGCACCTGATCAGACAGGATTTGACAATCACACAGAGCAGCCGACACAATAGCGACAGACTCCCTCGCATAGACTTTAGTATTCGTATTCTTTTCTCAACTTTTCACCCTCCGTTTCTCTCCCTCCCTCTCTCGCTCTCCTCCTCTCCCTCTCTCTCCCTCTCCCTCCGTTTCTCTCCCTCTCTCTCGCTCTCTGTCCTCCTCCCTCTCCCTCCCTCTCCCTCCGTTTCTCTCCCTATCTCTCGCTCTCTCCTCCTCCCTCTCTCTCCCTCCGTTTCTCTCTCTCCCTCCCTCTCTCCCTCTCCTCCTCTCTCCCCTGCTCCCTCGTCCACGCTCTCTGGGCGAATTAGAGTAACCTTTACTGTCCTCCCCCTCCCCTCCTACATATATTCATGGAACACGGACAGTGAAATTCGGAGACAAGAGATGGAGCTTCATAAAAGTACAATAGGTCTAAGCCTGATCGCTCGTCCCTTATCGGCTTCATAACTCAGTCGGGCCCGCATCGCCATTCTCCCGACGTCCGCCGCGTTCAGCTCTCGAGTCCCATCCCTCTGATTGGAGCCGTCGCCGTCCGCGCATCGGGGTCGGAGGGTCGCGCGGTCCTTGCCGGCTGTGCCGTACATCACTGAGAGTAACTGTGCCGTCTGTGTGCCCCTCGCTGTCTCAGTTCTCCTACAGCGACTCCGATGGGAACGCCGTCCACGTGGTCCAGCTGACCTTCCTGAAGCTGCTGAGTGCCACCGCCAGGCAGACCTTCACGTACACCTGCCAGAACTCGGCCGGCTGGTTCGACAGCGCCGCCCGCAGTCACCGGCACGCTCTCCGCTTCCGGGGGGGCAACGACGAGGAGATGACCCAGGCCGAGACGCCCTTCATCCGGCCGCTGCATGACGGCTGTCAGGTGAGTGACAGGCATGGAGCTGTGGGGGGGCCTCTCTCTGCTCCGCCCCGAGAGGAGTTAGCCTTGAGGAGGCCGATGGGCTCCGACTGTGGTCGGCTGCCGCAACAGCGAGGCCGAGCAGATGGTGTCGGTCAGATCAGTGACCTACTCACGTCTAAGTGTGCATTACAGCTCGGGAGGAGAGTTAACGGAGTGAATTCACATCTGTGCTGTGTGTGTGTTCCCCCCTCTATCTCTCTCTCTATCTCTCGCTCTCTCTCTTTCTCTCTCTCTCTTTCTTTCTCTCTGTCTCTGTCTCTCTCTCTCTCTCTCTCTCTCTCGCTCTCTCTCTCTCTCTCGCTCTCTCTCTCTGTCTCTCTCTCTCTCTCTCTCTCTCTCTCTCTTTCTCAGTATCGCAAAGGTCAGGAGAGGACAGTCCTGGAGATCCGCTCGCCCTCAGCAGAGCTGCTCCCCATCAAAGATGTGGCCCCCTCAGACTTTGGAAATAGCAACCAGAAGTTTGGCTTCGAAGTCGGACAAGTCTGTTTCAGCGGTTAACGCGTCGTACCCACAAAGACATGGCCCGCACGACAAGGTTACCAACTAATGAGACTGGACTTCACCGTTGCCACAAGCAATATTTATTATATATGTTCGTGTATGTGGTGGGTTTGTGGTATTTTTCGAGAGACTCTCATGATGGGATGGGAGTTTCCATGACATTGAGAACAATGTCAAGCACAGGACAAAAGCCAAGAGGAACAAAACGAGTTCATCAAAAAGGGAAATCTTCCGAAGAGATATGTTCCAATCTTTTTCCATCTTTTTTCTTTTCGCCACTTTTAGATCCTGTCGTTCAGTTCATTAGAAGTAGGAACTAGAACCACATGAACATGACCAACAAAAAAAAGAAGATTAACTCCTCCCATTTGGGGCGTGGCTTGTCTTTCATCTGACCAGCCGGATCCCAGCTCTTCCATTCAAACTTGGTTTAACCTGGGGGATGGACATAAAATGGAGAGATTTGCAGGAAGCACTCTCTCGCTCATATGCATATTCCAGTTTGAGCTGGATGACAATAGCCTGGCTGCGTTGCTATCCGCTTTAGCGTGTTAATTCTGTATCTGAAGATGTATCTCATTTCAACGGTGCCGTATGTTAAATTTGTTCCTCGCCTCTACCCCTTCAGCTGCAGTTTTAATACTAATTACCTCGATTAGTATTCTGTACGTGCGCTGCCATGTATTGAGCCTTACAGTTGCTCGAATTAATGGAGTTGCTTTCTTCATCAGACTGGTTTAATCCACAGGCAGGAACTGCATGCATTTTTTCCCGCCCCCCTTTATTTCTTTTCCCGCCCGCGGTGTGCGTCCACCTCGCTAGCTTTGTTGTCCTTGTGCCCTGGCCTCAGTGGCGGGACCGGGGCTCTTAAAGACTCAACGAGCTTCAGACCGCGTTGTGCCGAACCGAATGACCGCAACGTTTTCCTCTGCTATCACGGTGGTCCGTTAGACTGTTCCAAGGAACATTTCACGTGTACTTCAATCGCTTTTATGTAATCTTTTCGAACGTTAAAATCTCGATCTCCACCTCGGCCCAACACCCGTACAGTCCCAGTACGGTACTTGTCGTGGTGTGTATTTGTCACTTTGATCATGTCGTGTTTGTTTTCCGATGTATGTTTTGCTCATCAGTGGTGCTAGAGAACGTGTTTGTGTCCGTAGAAGCGTGATGAGGGGACACGCGAGTTATTGGTGCTTAAACAGCAGTGCAAGCTGAGACGGGGGTGCGTGTTTGCGCACACACTCGGAAGCTGCAGAGCGGCCTTCCCTGCCCGCAGCACCCTGGGATGGTTTGTGTGGAGGTGTTTGGGTCGAAGAAACGCCACAGGGCTTTTACTGTTCCTCGGTAGCGCCTTCACACGCCGTCTTCACGGGAGATCTCAACAACCTACGCAGCCACCTCACCCCGCCGGTCTGCGTAACTTAGCGATGTACTCCTCTCACTCTTTTCAGTCGTATTTCAAACAATTACGTTATTAAAAATCCTCCACCCCCGTCCCGCCATTCCCCGTGTATAGTGTACGTCGTATTGATTTTTATATGCTGTACAGATATAAGTACTTGAGTCGGAGGGGTAACAGTCTGTGTGGCCTTCCATGAAAAAAAAACAAATGTGTTTGTGAAATGTGAATAAAGACGATGAAAAAGAAAGCGGTTGGGCTGGGTCTGCCGGGCCGTGCTTTGGGAGCGGAGGTGTCTCAGAGAGCAGCCGGGGCTGTCTGTTAGGTCCACTCTGGCCCCTCTAATGGACAAACAAGCCTCTTCATTATCAGCAGTTCTGCAACATTCACTCTCACAGAGGAGAGGGACGCAATCAACATCCCCCCGCGCGCTGGCGATGTAATCAACTCTCATCCGCTCCCCAGTTCATTTGTTTCAATTAGCTCGTGTTTCCCTCCTCGAGAGAGAGGGGGGGGGAGGTGGGGGGGAGGGAGGAGGGAGGGAGGAGAGGGAGCGAGGGAGGTGGGGGGGAGGGGGATATGTTGAGGATAAGGAACAGTGCCGCGGAAAAGGTGGCTCGCTCTCTGGAGAGATGGACGGACCGACGGACTGAGCTAATGGCGTGCGAGACGGAGGGACGGTGGAACGGCGCGCTCGTCCTTCAAGACGTGCCGACGAACGCGCTGCTGCTTCGGCCGGCTCCTGTCGTCTGGTCACGTGACCACAGCCCCCCCCTCTCTTGACACCCCCTCCCTCTTTATGCGCTCACTAAAACCACTTTACCCTTGTCTTCCACCACCACCACACCTGTCTCACCCCCCTCCCCCCCTTGTTCTGCCCCCCCCCCTCCCTCATTGCTCTCTCCTTCTTTCTCGACAGCATCTCTCTCTAGTTCTCTCTCTCTTTTGCTCCCTCCCCCACAACAAACATCGGCGCGTCATTCGCAGACACACACGCGTGTGCACGCCCACACACAGGTCCGGGCCGCTAGGTTCCCCCCCGTGGGAGCTATTCCTCAAGGTTAGCGTCGATAGCAGAATAAAGGTTGCTGTGTAGTCGTGGCCTTTGTGCAGCACCACGCGTTCCTGAGCCGCGTGCCGTCGCGCCCGGGCGCCTTTGAGACCTCCGCTTTGCATCGGCCCGCGTCTCCTCTGTGAAGATGGCGGCGAAGCCTCGGCACGTTCCCTCTCTATCTCCGTCTCATCTGTGCCGCCCCGTGTTCCTGATAACCTCTTATCCGGCGCTCCGTCCTCCTCTGATCCAGGGGATCTGTGCCGCCCGCAGATGGAGGGCTGGTGTTGTGATCTCTGCTATTGTTCTGGACGTGCAGCAGTATGTATTCGTGTGATGTTCCTGGTGCACTCCCCTTTTTTCTGTTTGGGGGCTCAAGGGGGAAGCCATGTCCCCTCTCGGCAGTCACTGTGATCCTGAGTGTCAGTGCGCAGGGATGAGAAGTTCTCTTTCTTTATCTCTCTCCCTCTCTCTCTCTCTCTCTCTCCCTCTCTCTCTCTGTCTCTCTCTCCTCTCTCTCTCGTCTCTCTCTCTCTCCAGTGTTTTCTCGTTTCTTTTGTTCTGGTTTCCCTTCTTGTTCCATCCCGTCTTTGTGACTCATTACTCTGTACCTCCGCACCCCGACCATGTCACCAAGTCGCCGGGAGAAACAAACTAATTAAACAGACGTTCAAATTAACAAGAGAGTGAAATGGGATCATCTACTGTACATTTACGGTTGAACGGCGGAACCTGACTTGGTGAAACGGCTCCCTTCCTCCATCTAAATTGGGCTGTTTGTGTCGCGATCAATAACAATTCCAATTACTTTCCACACCAGGGTTGCGTGAAACTTGTGTGTTTTTTTCTTCTTCTTTGTCCTAGGTTAGCAGAAACGGTTCATGTTGGACTTCTTTTGTGAGCACATACAGTATATGTTTATGTCCATGCGTGTGTGTGTGCGTACAGTATGGATGTTAGAGGATGAGGATGGAGAATGAAGATCTGGGAGCATTACGCCGTGTTAGTGTGCTACCATGAGTGTGAGCGTGAGGATCTCAGCTGCCTGCAGTGCCTGTGCCCTGCAGTCCCTGTGCCCTGCTGTGCCTGTGCCTTGCCTCTCTGTCTCAGGAAGAGGGAAAACGTGCTCCGCAGATCCTCATTTCCATCCAAAGCCGTTATCGACAAGGCTAACATTAGCAAAATGGTTATAAAAAGGACATGAAGGGGAGGATGGGAAAAATATTTTCTCGAGAGGCGGGGGTGGGGTGGGGGGTGTGGGGTAAAAGGGCCGCAGTTCTGCTGCTGTCTGAGACAGTCCGATGATTATCTGGCAGAGAGAGAGAGCGAGAGCAAGGAAAGGAGTAAGAGAGAGAGAGAGAGAGCAAGGGAAGGAGAAAGAGAGAGAGCAAGGGAAGGAGAGCGAGAGAGAGACAGAGGGGTTTACAGGGAAGACCGAGAGACAGAGAGAGAAGAGAGAGAGAGAGAACGAGCAGGCAGACTCGTCCTCAGATCACGCCGCTACACCCTCCTTCCGTTTCTGCTCTCCCGGCCCGCACAGCCGACGGTGCCGTGTCATACCCACTTAATTCAGTCCTTAGTGTGGAGGACAGAGTCGTCGGAGCGCTCCCTCGGAGAGGAGGTCATCAACGGGCCCATATTAACCAGCCATGCAGGGAGCGAGGAGGAGACGCGGGGAGAGAGCGAGAGCTCACACCTCGAATCACTCAGGGCAATTTCAACATGATCGTCATCTTTCGGAGCTGCGAGACGTATTCATCTAGTGGTAATGATCAAATCTGCCCCGATCAGGAACTGAAACAAATCACTGGAAATTGACGCCAGCACTTGGCGCGCGCGCGTGTGTGTGTGCGGAACAGAGAGAAACAGACAGAGAGAGAGACAGAGAGAGACAGAGAGGGGGGAAGGCGAGAGAAAGTGCCTGACTCTACCGCTCAATAGAGATGATTTGCACATATAAATCACGGGAGACGGTGAAGGGGAGAGACGAGGACAGTGTCATAACCACGGGAGCGGCACACTGGGTCAGGCAGAATCACTCACGCGGACGCTACGTGGACGCTAGCATCTCCATTCAGCCCCTTCCAACAGACCGGCTCTCTCCTGCGAGGGGAGTGAACCGTGTTTCGCACACACCTTTATATTCCATCAGCCCTCCTCCACTCCCTCCCTCCCTCCCCCTCCGCCATTGCCTTCTCCTCCATCCCCCTCTCTCTCTCGTCTCCCGCTCACTCGGAGGATGATCAATGCAAGTCGTCGGGCGCCGCGCGGGCCTCTGGACAAACGCTGACACGGTTGTTATTCTATCAGAGGGAATCGGACATGGCAGCTATTTATGAAGACCTGGACACTCTCCATAAATCTTGCAGTACAGTGCAGAGGTGAAGTGCACGAGGAGAAGGCGCCATGGTAGCGGGCCTGCAGGAAACAGAGGGAGGGGAGGGGAGGTGGGGGGGGCTGGGAGACACAACACTGTGAGGCTGCTGGATTTACTGCCATCGACTACATAAGTTGCATTTGTGAGGAAGCCGACGGCTGTAACCGGTAGTGGTAAATCAAGATAGCATCGTGTTCTTGCCTGGCGTTACATGGTACGTGGTTTTCATGGCGTGCTGGTAAGTGCAGTAAAGACATTGAAACATTTGACATAATTCAACAACAAACCTGAGAAATTGAGTAATACACAGTGTAAGATGCCATGTCAGATAGGGTACATAGAAAGGTTGATAGAAACAACATTATATAAGCTGTACGGCAACCACTCTCTCTCTCAATTCCCCTGTCTCGTGTTTCACACATGGAACATGCTAGAACATCCAAGACATACAAGGGCAAGCCGACGCGAGCATCTTGCTCGACACGAACACAGGTGTCGAGGTAAACAAACACACGTGTTGGTGTAGCCAGGCAGCAGGGCTGGGTACTGTCAGCAGACGACTGCTCCCAGTCGACTTCTTCACGTAGCGGCTGGGCACTACACTCTAACCTGCAAGGGTCTTCTGGAATTCCCTTTGAGCAGCAGACCGTATCGGGTGTGTGTTTGGTATCAAAGGTGCAGGGTTTGTTTCCTGGGTGTTTTTGTCGCGGTTGCGATTGAATGTGTGTGCGTGTGTGTGTGTGGGAGAGGGGGGGGGCGGGTGCGTGGAGCTAATGAGAGACCGGGGCTCTCAGGTGGAGGAGCTCTGAGAGAGGAGGTGAGTGACGGGTCTCATGAATAGTGATGGTCGACAGCTGCTCATTAATCAAGAGACTGTCAGGCAGCAGGCTGGAAAAGCAGACCTGCCCCCCATGTACGCACACGTCTAACACACACACACACACACACACACATCTGACACGCGCACACACACCTGTTCACATCCCCTTCATCTCTCGTCTCCCCCGCGCCGGCTCAGAGCTCGGGCCAATCCCGTCCTTCTCCCCCGAGGGCAGGAGACCAGGCCTCACCCGTGTGCTCCGAGCCCATCTCTGTCGACGACAGCTCTCTCACTGAATATGGAGAAGCTCCTGCCAGCTGGAAGCCCTTCACGAGTCTCGCGGTATAAAAGGCGGAGTTCCACAGGGGGTCTGTAATTGGCAGAGACCAGATCCAGTCGCGGGCGTACAGGTGCCCGGCCACGCTCGCTGTGGTCAGCGTCTCGCCGGGAACAGCGCGTTAGTGAGCTCGAGCTGCCAAAGTGTTAGGCGGTGGTGTCGCTCGTTAACTGCAGCTGGTGGGAATGTTCCTTTTGTTTGCGATCGATCGAGGAGGAGAGGCTTCCACCTTGTAATTATAGTCCCATTTGATCTCTAATAAAGCATGCTGTCCTAGCCACTGGAGAATCCAGGCCAAGGTAAGCTGGAAGGGCTTTCATTTCCCCTCCACACACGGCCATACTGTGGTGTCCTGCTCTGAACGCCACGGGCATGTCTGCTTCCAAGACGAGCGTGCGTGCTCGCACACACACACACGCCAGCGCAGACAAGCCGCACGTGAGTGTGTGCGGGTTCAACCACACTCCAGCGCGCCACAAACAAACACAGACAAACAAGCACACACACACACATACCACACATGCACACACATACACACACACTCTCCCTCAATCCCCTTTCTCTCCAATCTCTTTGACTTCGATTATACACAACAGTCACACAGAAATCACACACAACAATTACGCGCACTCGCTCGCACGCGCGTGTACACACACTCGCGCACACACACACAAACACACACATAAATTCCTCCTCTCCTGGAATGAGCCTCAGATTGATTCCAGTCACACACAGCTAGGGGAGATGAGCAGTCACTCTGAATGGGCTCGCCCGTCAAATAATACAGATATGAACGTCGGAAGAATAATTGAAGAAAGTGTTTTATATGTAAAAGACAGAGAGGGATGAAGTGGAATTGAATCTCGGAGAAAATGAGGAGAGGGGCGTGTCCCAGGAGACAGACTCACAAAGGCTCGGCCGTGTTTGAAGAAAATAGATGATAATTAGAGCGGTCAGTTGCTTCCACACAGAGAACAGTGCTCAATCTATTTTCCCCTCCGTGTCCTTGCCCTCCCTCCCTGCGCTCGCACCGCCCCTCCTGTCCCTACCTCCTCCCCGGCACTGTCTCCCTCTCTCTCTCTCTCTCTCTCTCTCTCTCTCTCTCTCTCTCTCTCTCTCTCTCTCCCCTCCAAGTCTGTACCTCTGCTCACTCTGAAGCCATCTTTTTTTCTCCCTTCCAATCTACTCTCTCTCTCTCTCTCTCTTTCCGTGTGCTTGATCCCACCTCGCTCAATCTTTTTTTGCTCGCTACCCCCCCCCCTCTCTCTCCTGTCTCCTCCCTCCCTCTTCTCTTAGACACACAGGCGCTTCTACATCAGTCGTGTCAATCTGATATTCCGGTCACATGGATCGCAACCACAGGCATAAATCAGGGGGGATTTTTGAAGTGGCCGTGTCGAGTTTTCCACACCACCAGGAGAGAGCATGAATTCGGCTGTTGAACCTGTGTGCTGGAGCTGCTTTGAGTCGACCAGTTTCAAGTCCAATCTCTTGCCCTGTCAGTCCCCCCGTGGAGTGTCGGACTCAGCTTCCATCTCCACCATAGACAGGACTGCTCTCACTCCCTTCCAT
The DNA here is from genome assembly GCA_903064625.1 of Mallotus villosus. Lineage (NCBI taxonomy): Eukaryota > Metazoa > Chordata > Actinopteri > Osmeriformes > Salangidae > Mallotus > Mallotus villosus. The sequence continues at coordinate 21,831 of CAEFZP010002976.1, forward strand.
CCTGGTGCAGCTCAGCGTGTCAGCACCAGCACTCTCCTCCTGCCCCCATGTCTGGGTGGGGACTGGGATTTGAATGAACCTGAACCTGACCACGCCACTGAAACAAAAACACAAGTTCTCTGCAGCTCTCTTTGTCGGTTTTTCTGTCATTTCTCTCTCTCTCTCTCTCTCCTCTCTCTCTCCTCGCTCTCTCTCTCTCTCTCCTCTCTCCTCTCATCTCTCTCTCTCTCTCTCTCTCTCTCTCTCTCTCTCCTCTCTCTCTCCTCCTCTCTCCCCCCTTCTCTCTCTCTCTCTCTCTCCCTCTTTCTTTCTCTCCTTCTGTCCCCCCTACTCTCTCTCCCTCTCCTCCCTCTCTGGCTTGCCTGTCGGCATGACAACAACAGATCTCCATGACAACAGACTGCCCAGAAGTAGATTCCGGTACGGCTGGTCATGGACCAGTGCTTTACGGCCTCCCCAGGTCCCCCAGCCTGGTAATCTGGCTCCTCGCAATCAATACTCTCTCTCTTCCTCTCCCCACCCAACCCCAGCCTCACTCTGCCATGGCTAAATCCAACAGTCCAACAGCAAGCACATGTAACTGCTCAGTATGACATACCTGCAGACCTCAAGTCATTTCAAGACCCGAAAACGCCTTGCGGTTTGACGAAAACAAATTTCACGTGGAAGAATCCCCCTTTGTAAACATTTTGAGCCCCTTTCCATTTCAATTAACCATAATCACCCTCATAAGCTAACATCATCCCTGACTAATCTATAAGATGAGTCAATATCCCCCCCCAGAGTCAATAATCATGACTGAATCAATGGCCGCACTCATAACCTACAGTAGAGGAGCTTTCCCAGGTTCCCCAACAACCATTACTCTCCCTGTGTGTGGCCACAAACTGGCAGGCAACACAAATAATGCTCCCGTTCTCCGCTCTCCCCTTGTGCTCCCTCTCCCCTGGTGATTTCTCCTGCGTCTCCCCCGGTCCCTGCGGTATTGATTGGCTCCGGGCCGTACGGCACGTCCAGATAAGATAAATACGGACTCAGTGGCCATGAACAGCTCTCTCACTCACCCTGACATGAAGGGAAGGATAATCATGTGCCAGGTCTGAGAAAGTGCCCCTGCACGCATTTAGTTCTCAACACAATACACCTGACCTCACCCAGTCACACTGGCTCACCAAGGTCCCCGAGCATGTGACGAGCATGCGACGAGCACGCTTTCACGCTCACGCGCAAACGTGTGCCGACTTCCCCCCTTCCGAAAAATAATGAAGAATGTAAATCCGGAATCTAATAACATAACATATCATAATGTGGTAACGGCAGAGGGGTATCGATGCAGAGAATCACACGGCGGTGTCACATGACTGTAATACAGATTTGGCATTCAAACACATGCTCGTCTGTGCCGCGACGCTCAGACAGACGCATTCACAGACACGGTCATCTTGGAACACACCGGGGCACTCAGTGAGGTAAATAACTGCTGGTATCTCTCGCAGCGCTCGAAGCAGTGGTGCGAGTCTTCCTCTTCCGATTTTGAAAGCCTGTATCTGTATCAGGAACAGCAAACTGAAAAAGCAATTTGCTTTGTCACACAGAGACATGCTTGACTACACTGAATAATTGCACTGCAGCTCTGGAAAGAGCTGTTTTCCTTTTATCTAATGAAGGCCTTAAGGGGAGGGAGGGAGGACATGTTGGTGTGTGTGTGTGTGTATGTGTGTGTGTGTGTGTATGTGTGTGTGTGCGTGCGTACGTGCACGTGTGCACGTGAGCTCAGACGGTGGAATGTAGAATGTGTAAGTAAAAGATAAGGAGACGAAGAAGAAAAAAATGAGTGAAGATTCACTGCATCAGTTACAATCGTGACAACTTGCTGTGCTCTCCACTTCTGCGCACCCCTTCCTGGCAACATATTGATTTATCAAAATCTGCATGTCGCCTCTGGCCCGTGTCCAGACGTGAGCTTGAAGCAGACTCCGATTTAATAATGCAAAAGTCCAGAGAGGAGAAGCCCTGGTGCCTGTTCCCAGACATGGACCAATGAGAAGTGCTGAGTCCATATTCCACTGCCTAAAGTACCGTACCTGCTTGCCTGCCTGCCTGCCTGCCTGCCTGCCTGCCTGCCTGCCTGCCCGCCTGCCGTTTTCTCTACCTTCCTGCCTGCCTGCCTATCTCTCTGTTGACCTCCCTGCCTGCCTGCAGGTTGGTCTGCCTGCAGTACCTGCTCCTCTGTGTGTGGCCAGGCAGCCAGGTTACGGGGTGAGGGAAGAGGCTAAAGCCAGCAGCGTGAGCTGAAGAGAGGGGGCCGGGCCAGGTCGCTTCTGCCTCCGGACGCTAAGTTCTTCTGATAGCCTGCAGCGGAGGGGCACACGCGAGAACTCAGCCTTAATCACCGGCGCTTCACCGCCGAGGGGAGGCGACAGCAGGGGAGAGACAGGAAGCAGGAGAGAGGCGGCGTCTTCTCTGCGAACGCTGTGTGTTTAGAAAGCAGGTTTTGTGGATCGCGGCGATGGCTGTAAAGCAATTGTTCCGCAGCGGAGCTGTAATTAAGCCATCAGTGACAGTTTGGAGTGTTTAACTTCATAATGAGCCTGAATGTGTGCAGTTCAGTGCTCCACGGCTAAGCTCCTGTAATAGCTCCTGTCTGCTTGATTATGTAAAACCGTTCTTTTATTCTTCCAGTGTCTCTCTCTTTCTCTCACTATCTTTCTTTCCCTCTCCCTCTCCCTCTCCCTCTCCCTCTCCCTCTCCCTCTCCCTCTCCCTCTCCCTCTCCCTCTCCCTCTCCCTCTCCCTCTCCCTCTCCCTCTCCCTCTCCCTCTCCCTCTCCCTCTCCCTCTCCCTCTCCCTCTCCCTCTCCCTCACCCTCTCCCTCTCCCTCTCCCTCTCCATCGGTTGCCCGTATACTGTAACTGGTTAACTGGTCTGGTGTGTACGGGGATTGTTGCAGCCAAGCGATGTCTGGACAAATTCAGGAAGGCACCAATCTGAGAGGCAGCTGCTGTGCTGCTCAGTCCAAATAGAGTAGGAATCGCGTGGATGGACCCACAGCAGGGAACAGCATGTTTCGTTCCTCTGTACTCTGCTGTGGAATCCTCCCTGCCCTGGTTATCCCTGCAAGGCCAGCTCTCCTGACCTCCTCACACTCATGACTCTTCCCATACTCCCGTACGTCTGTCAGGATGACAACAGGCTGGACGGAGGTGTCGAACATTCGACACGGCCGGAGTAAAAACACGTAGAGCAACGCTCACGTTCAGTATCGTACCATGTGGAGGTGCATCCAGAGAGACCTGCTGCTGAACTCCCAGTGTCTTTGACAGTAAGTGACTGTAAACAAACAACCATTCACACACACACGCACACAAATATTCTCTTTCCCACACACACAAACAAATACAAATGTTACAAAATGGACAGCGTGCTCTTTCAGAAAGGAACCTTGTGATGTGCCGGAGACTTCTAACATCAACAAGATACGGGTGTGAAAAAAAGCATCAGCGTGCAGAATGATATATGAAGCTACTGTTTCAACGGAGCAGGGGGAAAAAAACACGGGGAAAAATGTCAACAACAAATAGCTGCTGGTTTCGGTTGCCGAGGGCGACGTGGACTTTGGTTCCCGTTGGTTTCTTCCCTCTCCTCCTTCTGCATCATCTTTTCATCCAATTAGACACAAACACTGAGTGAACACAAGAAGCATCTAAGCACCGTGCCGCTCTCCAGACTGTACTTGTGAGGGGGAGGGGTGTGGGGGCAGGAACATTATGCACCATACGAGGCATGTCAATTTGCATGTCTGTGTATGTGGTGGTGGGGTGTAGGAGTCAAGGAAAAGGGTTGATTTCGAGGGTGTACTGTACTGAACCGTGCGAAGCGTGTGCAAACGTGTTTGGGGTGCGTGCTGGCGTGTGTGTGTGTGTGCGTGGCGCACGTGCGTGTCGCTGTGTGTGACAAATCTAACCGTCTGGGTGGTTGATCTTGAGCTGATGGATTTTTTGGCAGACCATCTCTCTGTGTCTGCCAGTCTGTGTCCCTGCTCGTTCCCCGTCTGTCTGGCTCCGTGGAGGGCAAGGCTCTGTTGGGCGTTCTGACTGGAAGACAGGGTGGATCTAAACAAGGATTGATGTTGTTTTCGCTTTCGTGTCCTGGGCCCAGACAAGAGGAACCACGGCGTTCGCCGTCCGACCCACCCCGTCTTCAACCTCACGTGTCCTTGCCCTCCGTTGCCTTGGTTACATCCAGGTAGTCGCTGGCAACAGCCCAGGGAAAGTTGTCAAAAAACCGCCATGTTTAATTCTGTCTTCTGTGAGAAATAAGGATTTAACACTTTTGCCTCCGCAGCGCTCTGGCTGCCATTGCCATACCAACCGAGCCCTCTTGACCTTCTGACCCAGGAGAGATGAGTAATGCTTCCTGCTACTGGTGGAGTACTTCCCACCCCCTGTACTGCAAGGGCACCCATATAAAGACACATAGCTCCTCTTCACTGCAGAAAATGCTTCAGGTTAGTTAGGGGGTGACGCTGAATGTCCTTCCTTTTATCTGAGATACAAAAGAGGGCAAATTGGTATCAAGACTCTCATCAGCATGAGAGTGGAAAAGGCACAAATAACTGGAGACTTCCTGTAACCCTTTTGACACGCTGTGGTCATTCACCTGTTGCGAAGAGAGGACATTGTAGTGTTGCTCTCTTGTTGAGGCAATGATTCGATTTGGAATGAGCCGGCATTCACCACAAGTGCATACTGAGTGAAAACGGACAGTCAAACTGGTCTGGCACATAACCTGATGTCATTCTTTTGGCTGCATGAGAGTGTTCTTTTGGCAGTTCTTACTGTAACTCAGTAGATTGTGGTTGTTGCTGACGAAGGGCTGATTTCTGTGTCATCACTGAGGAGGTGTACAGTGTGTTCACTGGCAGGTGAACACAGGTGAACACTGTGTGGTGGTTCCAAAAACGAGCGGTCGGCCGAACAAGCACAATTGTCTGTCCGTGAGTGTGTGTGGGCTGTGGATGCTTGCTTTTGAGTCAGTGGGAAGGCATGTCTGTGTTGTTATGGAGACGGTGGGTGTGGCAGTTCGATCCAAGACAAAGACCCAAGACCAAGAACTTCCCCAAGACGAACGTGCTCTTCCATAACCCACCGGACTGCTTGATGTTGGTTCCGTGTTCTGGAAGTTTCCCGATTGCGCCGTCTCACTGTACGTAGCTGGAGGTTTTGAAACCGTCTCACTGTACGTAGCTGGAGGTTTTGAACCCGTCTCACTGTACGTAGCTGGAGGTTCTGAACCCCTCTCACTGTACGTAGCTGGAGGTTTTGAACCCGTCTCACTGTACGTAGCAGGAGGTTTAGAACCCGTCTCACTGTACGTAGCTGGAGGTTTAGAACCCGTCTCACTGTACGCAGCTGGAGGTTCTGAACCCCGTCCCTTTTGATCTGATGTCGTCTTTTCGGCTTTCTCTTTTGCTCAGAAGTGCTTTCAAATCCGCCTCCCAGTTATTTCGAGAGAATCAACTCCAGGAAACTGAAAATCTATTTGATGAAAGGGTTGGCAATGACAGCCCGATACAAATAGTCCCTTCGGGTCAGGGGAGTTTGAATGCTTTAGACCCGTGTGTACCGATGAGCGCACATACAGTATGACACACAGACTGTAGGCGTACAAC
>CAEFZP010002976.1:30000-62644 GCA_903064625.1 Mallotus villosus
ATTTGAGGCGAGGGGCTGCATCACAGTGTGGTACACTACTTCTTTGAATCGGTTCCCAACGCATCGACGTGCTGCTCCTAGCGTCCGCACCTTGAAAGCACACCAGTCACCTTCCAACCTCTGCGACTCTCCCTTATCCCTCTCGCAGAACGCCCGGTTTCCTTTGCAGAATTGGACTACACGGACCTAGTTTTCTTCCACATGTATTTTTTGTTGTTGCAGTTTGTTATTCACACTATAGCCTAAGGGTGCGCTAAAGAAGAGCGGGATCGAGTCCAAACGGCATTGCTGATTGTTGCACCGAGCCACAGAGCTGCTCTGCGTCCGTGTGTAGAATTAACCCAGCGCACCGGCTGGTGATGAGGTTCGTCGCGCTCGCCCGACAGAGCATTGAAGGAATCCCTCTCCATCTGAAGAAACCGCCTCAGTAAGGGCACGGACAAAAGGGGAAAGCGACTCAAGACTTGGTATTGGCTGGAGCGCTGTCATTTCGGCAAGAATGCATCTCTTCAGTGCCATGTTCCTGCTGGTGATGTTAGCTGCCATGCCCTGTGAGGTAAGATTGGTCCTCACACATCACAGATAGGCACACTTCTTTCTATTGTAGTCTAACCAAAGTTCTTGAAACAATTCGTGGCGTTGTTGTCATATTAATTTTCGAGGACAGAATGAGAGTGTTGTCCAGTTTGTTTGTAAACGGTTGAAAATGTTAAAAAGGAAGTGTGAAGCAAAACACCAGAAGAAGAACTAGTGAACGACGCATGATGAATGTAAAACGCAGGCTATTCTATATCAACAAATGGTGTGAATATCTATTTAATGTCATAAAGAATACGAATGAACACAAATGTAGTGTTGACCAGTTCGGCCTGTCGAAAAACGTAGTGTAGTCAGTGATAATCCGAGGGAAAGGAGCAGGACAGAAAGTTACATGGGAGAGGCGACAAGAGACCACAAGGCTCCCTTGAGAAACACAAGGCTATTACACAGATTTCCGTTGATGAGGTCTGCAGCCTTGTGAACGGCGACATTGACCGGTTGTGTACATCGTTTGTTTCTGTAATACGCCATGTCCGTAATGGGATATAAATGAAGTCCATTTCTGATGCGTACGCGAATGGTAGGCTGGCTATGGGGTCATGTCCATAATCCTGGAAATATGTGTGCGTATATATCGTAAACGGCAGTTGTTACAGTACCCTTTCCCTGACATGATGAGCTACGAAGTGACAGTTAGAAATTGAAGTGAAGGACAATAAATGATCTGAACCAAAAATACATTCTAAGTCAAAGAGATGGGATGAATATACTTGAGGGTTCATTTGTCCGGCCATATTGTATGTTAAGGTTTTGAGCATGCTAACAAACATGATACCAGCATAGTAATCGTTAATATGTTTACAGTTGTTCTGTGGATTCGTCGTTGTGTAGTTGAATCAGCACCATGGACAGCGCCCCGTCCTCCGCCCGAATGCAGCGTTAGTATATTTCCATCAATTAATTTCATAGTTTTGTTCACATATCATGGCTATAGTACATATCGTAGGTTATAGTACACTATGTTTCGTCCCATGCCTATGCTGAGATGTATTCTGAATACAAATCTGAGCTCTTGCCTCTCAGTTTTGGCATCAGTGTTTCCTAAGACCCTTCAAACTTTTGGGGAAAAGTAACTGTTCAGATATTTTTAAGTCGCATGATATTATCACAATAAGCTTACGTTGAAACCCATCTCTGATGTGGGCTCATTGTGTTGGTGAAGGGAGTCAAGGAATACACTGACCTCCCCTCATTGGATGATGCCACTACCAATGCACCAATTGGGGTCAGATGGCTGAGCGGTAAGGGAATCGGGCTATTAATCAAAAGGTTGCCGGTTCGATTCCCAGCCGCGCAAAACGATGTTGTATTCTTTGGGCAAGGCACTTCCCCCTACTTGCCTCGGGGGGAATGTCCCTGTACTTACTATCAGTCGCTCTGTATAAGAGCGTCTGCTACATGACTAAATGTAATGTTTACAAGGTGTGCGGACACACCCACCTCACATTTAGCAGCTGTAGATGCTACATTAGCGATCCTGAGGCTCCCTCTACACTGTGTGGAGTAGCATCTGACAGAAGGAAGTGGATGTGTGTGTCAGGACTGCAAATCCCACTATATCCTCCGGGTTGGTTTGTGTTAGCCCTTCTCAGTACCTCCCAGACAGCCTGACAAAGGGCCTCCTGCTGACTAACTCCTAGATCAGGATCTGGAACATGTGTCTACAAGGCTGAGCGCGGAGTAGTACATCAACACCCACCATAAAGACCTGAGGATGTCTGTCTCAAATGCACCACTTACAATCATCTCTCTGTTTCTCTGTCTCCAAAGGCTTGTAATTGGCCTTGGGGGACAATTTGTTGTAAGTGTTTACATTAAATATTTATAGCAGAGAGAGAGAGAGAGAGAGAGGAGAGAGAGAGAGAGAGAAAAAAAAGAGGCCGCCGCCCAATGTAGCATTGCAGACATAAAGAATTGATGAATTTCTGGCGCATCTTTTGACTGATAGGGGAGTTGTACACCCGTGCAGTTGGGATATCTCCACATCTCCAAAGTGTCGGCACGGGCCGCCATGAAATATTCAGCGCGCTTTAATGAGACAGATGCACTTGCTCGTTCTCTGCATTTGTTTGTTAAGTACCCTCGCCGCCCGAGGGTCCCGACAGCCAGCGTTCCAGACGGGCACCTGCCTGACCTTGAAGCACGCTGCGGTCCTCAGGCCGTCCCATCACACCCCGCCACGACAAGATACTGCCCCGACACGCACGCGCTGACCACACAACTGCACGGTAGAGCCGTCACCGAGCGTGTGTGTCGACGAGAGTGGCGTACAGTACACTGTGTCGACAGAAAAGTACCCCCTCCACAACACTTGTGTTGTGTACAGGCTGATGTACAGTGTTTAATTGGTCTCTGCGTTAGCCAATTGATTGCTGTACAAAAATATCAGATCAGTTTCATCTCAGTAGCTAAAGGTAATGAGTTTTTTAAGCCCTGCGTTGAATTGAGTTCAGTGTCCATTTTGTTATAATTTGGGCAATGTAGAGCTTGAGTAGTGAGCGTAGAATGCTGAGACTCAGGTCGGTGATGGGAAAGTCAAACTAAGGATGAAAATATGAATGTGAATGTTAGTCCAAAAATCTTCCTGATGTGTACTTAACAAACACTGGCAGATTTGAATCCAGATCAGTATTTTTATTCGAAGATGTCTCGGCCCTTAATAGGCACACTGGAAAACATACAGTTCATTCTTATCTGCTTTATTAAAATGGTTCCCTACTGAGATATTTAAAATTGATTTGTTTCAAAGGAACCTGATTTGTTTAACAGATACTGGCAGGCAGTATGGATGTGGTGATTGTGTGCTGGTACGGTAAGAGAACACAAGTGCAAGCTGCGGTCCAAGAGAATACTCCCAGGCACCAGGGGAGCGAATTTATTGGTTGAAAATATCCGGCCTTGAAGACTCTCTGACTGCAAGCGTAGCTTTGAGTGATGGAAGCCAGTGCTTGCTTCGCTGTTTTTCCGCTCAAACCCCAAACGCAACAGGAGAGGACGCATAATTGTCTGTCATTCTCAAAGAGGGAGACAAAACGTCCGTAAGTGATTCAAAGGCTTTATTTATTTCCCGTTAATTCACTTCATCCCCTTCTCGCTGTGGATGGCGCTAAAAACAATCTGTTTTAATAGACTACTCTTTAGAGCTGTTTAAAATGCTGCTGCTCCTCACTTTAGATGGAAGTGATGATTACGCCAAAATACACCCCGCTGATGTCGTTTGACTATTCACAGCTAGGAGAGAAGATAACTATTCACTGACAGGGTATGTTGCACTTTAGATTACAATTCGAAACAAACATTCGGTTGGTTTGTTTACAGTGCTGAGGTGATTAGAGCTCGGAGAGGCAGATCTCAGTGAAATTTGCAGTAGATATCCTGTCATTGGAAAAAGAAACTGGTAGTTAAGACGAAGCTATTGTAAGGACAGTGCTGCTTGTCATGGGTGTATAACAGTGCTACACAGAGAATGTGGAATTTTGGCGCCAATACCAATAACTTATGTTTACCTAATCTTTATGATCCGTAAAAGTACCCTGACAGAAATGTTTCTTATTTTCATAGATTATGTACATACAGTTAATTCATAGGGTAAACATTAAGTTAAGAAATAGCTCATTTATTTTCTTAAAATCTTTTAAATTGGTCAGTGTGTCAATATTTGAGTTTGTATCCCCCCCCCCAAAAAACAGACTAGACCTGCATTTCAGGATGCTGTGATTATGTTTTCGATGTTTCAATGTTTTGACATATTACACAATATTTCTGTGTTTTTCTTCCATTTTGATTGACGTCAATATGATAAATTATATATTGTATTGAGCATGGCTTATTACTAATTATTACAAATAATAGCAAGGAACTGGCCCATGTGTGTATTGTCAGGATCAGGTTCATAAGGATCCCTGACCTATAAGGTCTGTTCTCACAGATAATACCTACTATAGTTCGTCCAATCGTATAGTGAGAAGACATCCAGTACAGACCTTTGCCCAATCATATGGACAAACAGCTGGCATAGCTAATCCAGACAGCTTTAAGCACCCCACTGACCTATCAGTGAGACCCTGTGCCCGGAAATCTCCTTTCCTGGTTCTTGTCCAATGAGAAAGAAGCAGTGTGATGACAATTACAGCCCTCCCTGGTGTGATTGAACCACTTTGGCTAAATTCCTGTTTTTGTCTCCCGGCCAAAAGACTAGTACACAACCATCGCATCCAAGCAACCTTATAAACACCACTTTTGAAGTTTCATAAGGATTGAGAATGATTTACAATCCGTAACTCGCCTGATAAAAGTCCCATAAAACTGGGGGATGGGACAGTGCAGTTGGACAGCAGTCAAAGAGGGGCATTGACGTGAGTCGCTCATCCCTCTCGGGAGCAAGGACGTCGGCAGGCCGGCCGGACAGAACCGGCTCTTGCCAAGTCGCAGCCAAACCTCCACGCAGGGAATTAGACAAATGAAAAGCTGCAGCCGGGGAAAGGTTGGGGGGGGGGCGGAGTGTAAATCTGCCAGTGAGCAGGAAGGGCACGCACACCATCCCATCCCAGGCCCCTTCTTATCCCTGCTTGACCCTCATATCCGACCCCCAATCGGTTTCCGCTGGAGCGGGCTCGGTCCACGGAGGGAAAGCAAGGCAAACAGAGACCAACTCACAAACGACCCACACATAGCCCCCCATAGCACAGTGGACTATGAAACAGATGAACGTAAAACGTATTTATCCATCCTTCACCTCAAAGCCTTTCCGCTCCGTCGCAGATCCTTCATATCGATCACCTGTTGCTACGATGCGAGCCTTGTTCTGGGCGGCGACAGACATCTAATTACTGTGGTGTGTCTGATCGTCAGACACAATCATGCTTAGCAGTATGTGGGTGAGCAAACAGACGCAGATGAATTAGCCTCGCGCCTGCGAGCACCTCCATGTTGCTCCTTATGAATATACAGGGGTGCTGCTTCACAATCAACCCACACATAATGAGGGCGGGATTTTGGTTGGATTCATGGCTGCTTAAGGAGATTGAACAGCATGTGCTCGCGTCACAGCTGATTACTGGAGAGCCGGAACGAGAGGCCAGATAATGAGACTGGCATTGTGTCGGGGGCCGAGTCTCTCGACGGCGTCAAAGAGGCTCTGTGTAGACGCTCTGTATGGGAGAGACGCCACCTCGCTCTCGTGTCGCCCACTCTCCGCTCCCTCATCTTAATGTTTGATGTTCTTTTCATGTACTCTGCCGCACCAGATGCGTGGTCGTATTGATGCACCTGTTTCTGGGCCGGCGTGAGGCCGAGGGTGCACACGGGGGGGGGTGGAGGTGGGAGTGTGGTGGTGGTGGAAGGGAGGGGGGCGTAAGGAGGGGGCTGCAGGGTGCAGGGCTGAAATGGGTGAGTGGTTTCACTTCTGCGGCATCTAAGATGCGCCGCAGCGGAGGCAATGATCTGAGTCGTAATGGGCAAACAGATGGAATTCTGGGTAGCGTGTCTGCGAGGTCACGTGCCTCATCACTGGCAGTAGGAGCCTTTCTGAGAGGGCCACAGCATGTCATACGTTTCCCATCTTTCCACGGACTGCCTGGGCAACTAAGTATCTCAAACGACCACATATTCACTCTTTTGTCTGGAGTACCAGCCTCACAACGTCTATGTACTTTGTGTGCAGACTGAACTCATTGCCGACGAGGTCAAACCGCTGACCACGGCTAACCTTTGTTGCTCTTGTCTGACTGACCTTCTCGATGACCCCCCAGGGCCTTCAACCTAAGACGACCATGTGTTTATTAAAGGTCTCCCCTTCACGTTGATGGCTGTTCCACACAGAGGGATCTAAAATGCTCCATAAGTGGGCTTCACAAATTCTGTACACACACACACACACACAGACACAATCGCCAAACATACACATACACACACACACACACACTGATTAATTTCAAGCTGTCAAACTCGCTTGGAAAACATTCAGATAACATCTGAAAGCAAAGCTCTCCTAAACCAAGAAAAACATCACAGGGATCAGATCGGGCTGATTGAATCAGACCAGACTGATTGATTTAGCTGATATTCCTGTTTAATTATGTAATTGATTTGTTCTTCCAACTGGGATGGTCCCATAGGGGATTCCAGTGAGTACCTATGATATGACGTGTCTTTGTGTGTGTGTCTGTCTGTGTGTGTCCGTGTATCTCGGTATATATGTCCCTGTTTGTGTCTCGCTGTGTGTATATGTAGTCTGTGTCTCTCTGTCTGTGTCTCACTGTGTGTGTATGTAGTCTGTGTCTCTCTGTGTGTATGTAGTCTGTGTCTCTCTGTGTGTGTCTCTCTGTGTGTGTCTCTCTGTGTGTATGTAGTCTGTGTCTCTCTGTGTGTGTCTCTCTGTGTGTGTCTCTCTGTGTGTGTATGTAGTCTGTGTCTATCTGTCTGTGTCTCACTGTGAGTGTGTGTGTGTGTGTGTAGTCGGTGTCTCTCTGTCTGTGTCTCACTGTGTGTGTATGTGATCTGTGTCTCTCTGTGTGTGTGTCTCTCTGTGTGTATGTAGTCTGTTTCTCTCTGGCTGTGTCTCTCTGTGTGTGTTTGTAGGCTGTGTCTCTCTGGCTGTGTCTCTGCGTGTGTGTCTCTCTGTGTGCATGTAGTCTGTGTCTCTCTGTCTGTGTCTCTCTGTGTGTGTCTGTAGGCTGTGTCTCTCTGTGTCTGTCTCTCTGTGTGTGTCTGTAGGCTGTGTCTCTCTGGCTGTGTCTCCGGGTGTGTGTGTCTCTGTGTGCATGTAGTCTGTGTCTCTCTGTCTGTGTCTCTCTTTGTGTGTCTGTAGGCTGTGTCTCTCTGGCTGTGTCTCTGCGTGTGTGTCTCTCTGTGTGCATGTATTCTGTGTCTCTCTGGCTGTGTCTCCGTGTGTCTCTGTCTGTCTGTCCTTCAGTCTGTATCTCTGTGTCTCTGTGTCTGTGTCTTGTTAGCTTGAGGGGGCTGGACTCCCAGAGGTCTTTGGCTCTAACTATAACCCAACGTGACATCTCTCTGACAACACCCAGAGCTGGGCAGGCGAACACACACACACACACACGCTGTCCTCCTTTATTACACGAATACATCAGATGTGTGTTTCATCTGACACAAATGAGCGCTGAAACGAACCCAATATAGACCCCAGCGTCCTGGCTGGATGGGGGGGAGGGGGGAGTGGCATCTGCCAGGGCGAGAGCAGGGAGACGTGTGGTCAACAACAGCCTGGACGGACTGGCACTCGTGACCAGGGAAGCGCTAGGGGTAACCACAGTAACGGCCACCATGGGGATAACGCAGGCTTTTTTGTGTGTGTCTCTCTGGTGTTTCGCAGCGTCGAGGTAAGCACCTCCTGACCACTTTTCTGTACGACCTTGCTTTCCTCTGCTTGATGAATCTTTTATGAGCTCGCCGATGTGGGTTTCTGTGTAGAAGATTGGAATATAAATATGGCTGGTGCGCCCCAGAGCCCAGAGTTTCTCTGTGATGCAAAGCTTTCGTTGCCAGAGACTGTGCCCAGCAGGGGGGGCTTGTACCTTGCCTCCCCACCCACCCACCCACCCAACCCCCACCCCCCCCCCTTATCACAAAGCACACACATCTCATATCAGCGCTCCCTCATCACCCCACTAGATGCGCATCAAACCATTCAGACTGTCAGAATTTTGCCTTTCCAAAAGGGCCAAACAGTGTGTCTTACTACGGGTAGCAATTTTCACATCAGTGAGGGGAAATTGGGGACACTGGACGTGCCTTTCATACCCCGGCATATGTCGGTGAGCGAGCGATCTGGTAACAGTGCACGCAGTGGGAATATGTCAGCTGGAGTAGAGAGCAGCTGTATTTGATGCTGAATGAAAGGAAATAGGAACAGGGACATTGACAGGACATAAGAGGGTACCTGAAATGGCACCACCGTTGAAGGCTTTTTCTCAGTCTCGCTTTCTCTCTCTCTCTCTCTCCCTCCCTCCCTCCCCCACCCACCCTCTCTCTCTCTCTCTTGCTCTCTCCCTTTCTCTCTCTCTCCCACCCTCTCTCTCTTCCGCACGTCTTTCATCCCTAGTCTCCGCCACCTTTATTCTAGAGAATCTCCCTCATCGCCATGCATTAGGCCTCTCCCCGCTGAAAGCTTTCATTTTAGGGATGAGAAGGTGGGGGGGGGGTGGGGGTGGTTGATGGGTTTGTGGTGCGTTTGCAGGCAACGTGTGGTGAGAGGAACCTTTTCATCGATGTGTTTTTCCGCACGGCACCGTCACGGCCACTCAGTAGGGTCATCGACGAGGGAGGTTCTCTCTGGCTGTGCCGGGGGGCTCGAAAGCCGGGGACTTCGAACGCATCTGAATTGGCGTGGGAGGTGAGCGGGGAAGCAGCCCCGACGACAGTGCATATCAAGCAGTCAGTCCAGGCTTCTCTCTCTCTCGTGTGGGTCCGCGCCTGGAAAGGTGGAGGACCAGAGAGACAGCCATGTGGACGAAAAGATAACGAGACGTTCCAGAGCGTTCCAGGCGGAAACGCCAGCGCCGATCTCTGACGAGCAAAAAGGGTGGAATCCCCTCCAGTGTTAGAACAGAGATGTACAGAGGGGGGCTGGATCAGCAGGCCTGCGGCTACGGCAGCAGAGTAGGCCCCTTTTCTCATTACCGGTGAGGGGAGGAAGGGACTGGCCTGAGACCAGCTCCAATGCAAGAAATGGAGATTACTGAATGTTGTCCTTCTGTCTGGGTTAATGTCAATAATGGAAAACGAGATGACCGTGAGATGACCTTGAGGAAGCCGGCGCCGCTCCCACTAGACTCACCCAACCACAGCTCTCTCTCTCTCTGTCTCTCTCTCTCTCTCTCTCTCGTCTCTCACGTCTCTCACTCTCTCTCGTCTCTCTCGTCTCTCTCTCTCTCTCTCTCTCTCTCTCTCTCTCTCTCTCTCTCTCTCGTCTCTCTCCTCTCTCCTCTCTCTCTCTCTCTCTCTCTCTCTCTCTCTCTCTCTCTCTCTCTCGTCGCTCTGGTCACAGCAGTGCAGCCCAACACTCCAACACTCTAAAACGCGAAGACACTAAGCCCACTCACAGGTGGACATTTTACTCCACAGATCTACTCTCCAGCCCTCAAGGACAGGACCTAGCAGATAGTCTAACACACACACACAGACACACACAGACACACACACACAGACACACACACACACAGAGAAGGTGCAGTCAGAGCGTGCTGTGGGTTGAATAGGAGTGATCAGTGGTGCCTGGGCAGAGGGAGGCAGAGGGAGAGTGCTCAGTAGGAGGATGTGCCGTGGGTTTGAATCAGTGCCCAGTGGAGTGGTCTACCGCTGAGACACACGCAGGAGCGGATAGCAGAAAGAAAGGAGCGAGGGAGGGGGGGATTGTGGGTGTGAGGGGGGGGTGGGGAGAGTGGAAGATTTGGAAACTGTTGAGAGAGAGGAAGAGCAGAAAAGACAGGGGGAGAGAGAGAGAGAGAGAGAGAGAGAGAGAGAGAGAGAGAGTAGAGCAGAGATAGAGACGAGAGAGATATAGAGCTAGAGATATAGCTAGCTCTCGCTCTCTACGTCGACTCTCATCTCATCGTTATGATCGCTACGCTTCCCACTGCTAGATACGAGAGAGATAGAGCGATCGAGAGACAGGCAATTGAGCCTGCGGGCTTATTATCTTTGCCATCCTAATGAAGAAGAGAGGAATAATAAGACCCCTACCGCTCAGTCACCCAGGATTTTATTCCCCTGACTGGCACCCGACACTCCTTGCACATTGTGTTTAATTAGGTCCATATCACGAAATCAATATGGCCACGGCTGTGACTAAACAATGGCGTGTGAATCTGGTCGTTAGGGCGCGAGGCATTCTAATGCCGGAAGGAAGCCGCCTGGGTGAGGGGAGGAAGTGCGGGGAGGGACAGGACAGACTGGGAGGACATGATGAGTCCTGACGTTTCTCGGAGAGGGAGAGAATACGCTTCACACACTGACCCAGCACTTTTGCTGTAATTACAGTGTCCCCTTGCTCTCTCTCTTTCTCTATCTCTCTCTCTCTTTCTCTCTTTTCTCTCTCTCTCTCTCTCTCTCTCTCTCTCTACTCTCTCTCATCTCTCTCTCTCTCTCCCTCTCTCTCCCTCTCCCTCTCCCTCTCCCTCTCCCTCTCTCTAGTTAACTGGGTTAGAGCTGCTTAGTGTATTGTACAATGTCTGCACCTCCTCCTTTTGTGTGTGTTGAGCAGTGGTCGTGACGCATGTGTCGTATGGCCATGTGGTTGAGTAGATTGCGTTATTGTGTGTGTGTGTGTGTGTGTGTGTGTGTGCACGTGTGTGTGTGCCTGTCGAGTGTGTGTGTGTGGACGAGCCTCGTGTAGAGAAGGCTCCCTCACCTCCCAGTCGTGCGTTTGAGCCAGGGAGAGGCCCGGATCCAGACGAGAACCACTCCGCCTCCCCCAGTCTGCAGCCCTGCCTGCCAAGCATGGCTGGACAGAGTCAGCACCGGCCGGGAGCTCTCTGGAACGGGAAGTGCTTCTCACTTGTCAGACACATTTTTCTAGTTGGTTTGCTCCGGATCGATAGGTGCGGCGCGGCTGATATCTGTGTTGATCTCCCTGAGACAGCAGCTGGGAACAAGGCTTCCTTCTCAGAGCCTCGGCTGGGGACCGCGTCGCTGCTTGGGTGCTCTGCCCGAGGGGCTGAGCCGGTACGGGTGACGAGGGGGGCCACACGCGCGCCTTGCGAGGGGGCGCTCTGTGAGACGACTGCATCACGACAGCCGTCGGCTGGGATTGGAAAGGGAACGGAAGGGGGCTGTTGTTTACGTTTGTGGATTCCAGCCCAGGCTTTTATCCAGAGTATTAAGTTCTGTGGGTGTAACACATCCGCGTTGTCATAGGTTAATGCATGCTAACAGTGTAGGAAAGCTAGTGGTGCACAGTGTGGGAAAGCTAGTGGTGCACAGTGTGGGAAAGCTAGTGGTGCGGCAATGCTAACGCGATCATACGATACATATAGTCATTAGCTAATGCTGTAGCGTTCTGCGGATGTGATTACACTGTCATTGGCATGCAGATGAGGAGGACCCTGGCAGTCACCCATGTTTCAGAGATGATTGGCGCCGTAGACGTTCGGCCGTCTCTCGCGACGTGTTACCTTCCTGTTCCTCATTAGATCGAGCACTCGTTGATTGCTGTCCTCCCGTCCGTCTACGGGAGCTCAGCCCCCATCTCTGCCCCAGCCAGGAAGTCCTGCTGTAGTCGACAGTGATGTGTCCGGGGGTGGAATGAGAGAGACAGAGCACTCGTGCGGCCCACCTCGACGTCTTCGGGAGAGGCCGAAAAGCCGTATTTATGTAAACAATTAGTAAAAGGAAGCACCTCAAGGGAGAAATCATTTCCGTTTTTCCCGGGCCCGTCGTGAACGAATGGAATATTAATGTGCGTTAGATGGCCTTTCAGATAGCATGTCTCTCATGGCTCCACTCCAAGCTCCTGCACAAATGGAATCGTTAAGCACTGTGGATCTGAACCGTGCCTGGACTGGTGAACACACACACTAAACTGCACATTATTAGATACACGAGCATACACAGGCAATGATGCGTACATTGGCATATACATACAGTCACGTGCTCACAGGCTCCCACACACACACACACACACAGCACACACACATGCACGCACACACACAGCACACACACATATGTAGTGGGAACGTCGTGTAACGTTACGCTCAATGCGCAAGGGCACGCGTGCTGTTGATGTTCACCATCAATCTCTCTGCGGCAACAGTCCCAGTGTACTGTAGTATTGGTCACTGAGGCGAAACGTGTGTCCTGCAAAGCGCATACACCACACACACACACACTCACACACTCACACACTCTCACATACACACACACTCACACACTCACACCTCACACACTCTCACACACACACACACACACACCCACACACACGAAGCTGATGGTACAAACAACCCCCCTGCAGTGTCATTGGTTCGGAGGAGTGAACTGTACTGCCCCCGCCCCCTCCCCCTCGCCCCCCCCTCGCCCCCCGCTCTCTCCCCGCTCTCACCCTCAGCTAAGCCAGCAGAATATCACCATCTTATGATATTCCATATCAGCCCTCTCGCTCCTGGCTGCCGTTTTGTGCAGTTTGTCGGTTGGTTTTGCTTTCATGCGTTTGTGTAATCAGGGAACGGATCAATGGCCGCGCATGGGCAGGGGTGTACAGTGACTGCTGGGAGGGGAAAGAAGGGGGGCGGGGAGGCGGGGGGTATTAGTCTGAGTGATGGGTTGGAGTATTCAGAGGTAGATTTACTGAGATACTGGGAAGGTCAGAACCTGGGTAGAGGTCACATAGGTTTAAGTCCACAAACATAGAAATTTCCCCCTGGGGAACAATTAAGTAATATGTCTGTCCGTCCGTCCGTCCGTGTGTGTTAGCCTGTGCTTGGCAGCCCCTGGCATGTAGAGGCTGGTGATTTGGTATTTGGTTGAGCAAAGGGTTTGAGCCTTTAGTCACAGGGGACAGGGCTTCTATTCCCAATGAAAACACAACCTTTTGGTTCCATCGGTCTGACCTTTACCTCATGCTAACCATTTGATTTACCGGGCCGAACAGGGGCTTGAAATGTGACCGCGGCCACGTGGACCAGCCCCTCGGGAGAACTCCCTGTGTGTCTCTGGAACATTTCCCTCCTTTTCCACGGCAGGAAATGTAATATGCAGTTGGGCGCTGTTGGGGGATTTCTCCCACGCCATGCCTGCACTATAATCATAGCACCCCCTAATTAAATGTTACAGCTTCCTTGAACACTAATGACCTGGTGAGATATAAAAAAGAACGATTTTTTTGGGGGGAAATAGGTGAGAGATGTGCGATTTAGGAGAGAGGTATAGGGAGATTGAGATTGGATATTGTCGTTAGGAGTATTTCTGTTTGTTTCATGATGTATGAGCTCTCGTCTCGTGTGTTCTATATCTCTTCGGCTCTATCGATCTCTCTGTCTATCTCTCTCTCTTCTCTCTGCTCTCTGCTCTATCTCTCTCTCTCTCTCTCTCTCTCTCTCTCTCTTTCTATCTTTTCTCTATTTAGCTCTTTCTCTCTTTCTCTCTTGTCTCTCTTTTCTCTCTTTCTCTCTTTTTCTCTCTGTCTCCGTCCTCTTACCTTATTTTTTTCTTTCCTTCCCTTTGTTTTCCCTTTTTTCTCCCTTTCTTTTTCCCCTACGGTCTCCTTGACTTTCTCCTTTGCGTCACTCACGGCTCTTTCCCGTTTTCCCCCTCAAGTGTCCTTTTCCCCTCTGCCCACCTGTTCTCCTAGTTCCTTTATGCGTCTCCTCCACCTGTCCCCTGTTTGCCTTTCTAGGTTTTCCTAGCCTTTGTTCGCCTACCCTCTTTCACCAAAGGCCCTTCGTCTCCATGCTAAAAATTCTCCTCGTGCTATTGGTCGTGGTTTTCTTGGAGTTGGGAGGGACTCGGGGTCTCCCGCTGACCTCGGCCTCGAGCTACCCATCCCTACCTGCACGGGCATTCTTGCCCGTATGCAACTCCCCACACATGGTAGCTTAGGTCTCCCTCCTCTGGGTCTGTGTGCCTGCCTTCTCTTGGACCCTCTTTGCGGTTGCAACTAATCAGAATAAGCCAAGGATGGTATTCATCACTGTCGGGGAACTTCAGACAAAATTCAACACGATCACAAGAACAGATCATATTTTATATAAATTTATTATTTTAATCTCTCGGTCTCACTCCTCTCTAGTCGCCACGTCTCTGCGTCTTGCCCTCGCCGCCTCTATTCCTCATCAGTCTCGTCCGGGGGCTCACAGGGAAAGAGAATCGTCGTTTGTCTTTTGTCTTCTCGGTGCTGCGCCTAAGCGGTCATCGGTGCTCCCTGTCATATTCCGCGCTCAGGATAGCTCGCCACTCTTTTCCTTTTCCCTTCCTCCCTCTCTTTCTCGTCCTGTTTGCGCTCCCGTAGCGATTTGCCACTCACTGTAATACCTGTTCAGTGCTCCTGGTTGACATGTCAAAATATTGACTCGTGTGGAGTGGGGATGAGCTTCCATCGACAGTTTGTCTGCACACTGTTGTCAATGGCTACGGCAGCTCACCCCTGACATCATCCCCAAATACGAAAGCATCGTGACAAAGCAATCGGCAACCGTATCGTGGCATGTCTCTCCAAGGCTGAAACACCAGTGAACGTCTGCACAGAAGTCGTGTCTGTAACCACAGCACCAGGCCAGGTGGGAGGAGCCTTGGAGGCCTGTAATAGACATGACTACGCAGGGCCGGGGAAGCTCTTCAGATGGGGTACATTCCAAAGGAGGATCCATTCACATGCAAGCGAAGTTGCCTCTACTCGGACAGCGTGCAGCTGTCGTCGGCTCGGGAATAGAAAAGCCAATTATTGCGTGCGATGGGAGACAAGGCCGACGGCGAGAGTGGACTGAAGGGCGTTCTGAAAAGACGGGGACGCAGGAGGGGGAGGGCAGCCTCAATTAACAGCCTTTCTTTCAGCCTCGGCTACCTTTCAGTCAGGCTTAAGACTCCCAATTTGCTGTCAGTAATTACTCCATTTACAAGAATGCCTGTCCCTCCGCCGCGGTAAGGGATGTTAGATTAGTAAGGTTAGACGGGCGTCGTAAAGGTCGACGGCGGTGCCCGCCCCGCTCTCTGCCCCCCGCTCGCCCAAGGAGCTGGTGCTAATTAGCCTATGAAGGCTGGGCACGCGGGGAGTTGATGGTAGCCATCAGGAGTGAATGACGGATTCATACAGAGGCGTTCGACGCAGTGTGATGTGTGCCGCCTTAGGCGGATTGGCGGCGCTGGGCACAGCAGGCACCGGTAAGCAGGTAAAGAACGGCACAGTGCCTCGCCGCGCTACAGAACGCAGGCGGCATGATTTCCATTCGCATGTCGCTTTCTGCGGATGTGATCGAGGCTGTTTTTTGTTGGTGCGCGGGGTGGGTGGGAGTGACACGGGGGGCCCTGAGTTCTGGCTTTGCCCGGGATTTCGGTTCTTTCACATCCAGCTCCATCTCTTGCGTGCAGGACTCACATTTCACAATGGCAGGTGGGACACAAGCCTATAGCGGTGAGGATTAGGAAACTCATAAAGAGACAGTTTCCCTCCAATCTCTCAAGAATCAACACTGATTTGAATGTGATTGGAATAACCGCCTGCCTGGAGGATTGAGGCTCTCGTCTGGATTTGGAGGAATGGCACGGTAAGTCTGCGGGGAGAAGCAGATTCTCCCTTCCGTGTGTGATTCTCTGCTGTGGAGCTGCTGCCTCCCCTGGGGGATCTGGGACGTCTGAATATCATCTGGCCCTGGAGGGCTTAGAGAGGCATCCAGCCTGTGCCTGTCCCACCACACTCTCATCTCCCACAACCACAACAGAGTGTGAGCTGGCCCCATGCACACGCACGCACACAAGCACACGCTCACACAAGCACACGCTCAGCCCCAAGGTTAGCATGTTAACTCAATAAAATATTTAAGAGATCTTTTTTTTTACAAGCCACAGTTTCTCAGCATGCCTGTGGGAGGGTGCTGATGCAAGCTTTTACTGGGCATGCGAGGTTGCCCTCCCCAGTGGTATAGGGCCGGCATGCAAAGCACATACATCACGTCTTGTCATATCAGGTCTCGCGTAGCGTCCGGGGCCGCTGCGGTCGAACCGCGACACGGCCGCACTTCATTTGCGGCGAACGCCCGCCGCCCGCATTATCGAATGAAGTTCAATTCAATATGAAGTGGTCCCTGTTACGCGAGATGCCGTGCGCGCCGGTCGATGCGTGCGTCTGTGGTCACCTCGTGGTCTATGTAGTGTAAGTGCCTATATGGACTTTTCATGTTAAACCCCATAGGACCGGAAACAGCCCACAGTCTATTATCCATCCCATTTGGAAAGAATACACTCATGTCTCTCCCTCGGAACTGTGGATATTATTTAAGTCATCCAAACGGTTGCCATGGGAATGAGGTCACACATAGTTTAGACGGATGTTGATCTTGATGTCTTGAGAAGGCAGCGGAGGCCTCCATGGCTGTCTTCAAATGAATGAATTATGACTCACAAAATGGCCCGTATTTGGAGACCGAAAAATGAGCCCTCTTCGTGCTGCTTGAGCTGAGCTTCAGTCGAGGCTGTCGACGAGCCACATCCGCCCGGGTCTGGATTCCTCGCTTTGGACGTGCGAGGGGGAGTGGGGGACGACGAGGTGCTGCCTCAGCTGGGACTGACAGTGGGCGTAGCTGTCGGCGTGTGCCGTTCGTACGTGCGACGGGTTAGGGCTGTGTGACGGATGCCGTCTGCCACCCCATAGCATGCTAGTCTCGCCCGTGAGGT
Source organism: Mallotus villosus (assembly GCA_903064625.1). NCBI lineage: Eukaryota > Metazoa > Chordata > Actinopteri > Osmeriformes > Salangidae > Mallotus > Mallotus villosus. Next base: position 46,936 of record CAEFZP010002976.1, read on the forward strand.
CGCTCCCCTGCGCTGTAGCTCTCTGCTGCCACCCGGAGGGACCTTGTGCACACTGCCGGTACTGCAAGTCGCAGGCAACGCCAGTAGAACAAAAGCTGATTAAAAATGCCCTTTATGGAGGATGCCCGGAGGCGATGAGCACAATGGGATTTTTCATCTGATGTTTATCTGCATGCCGGGTGCCGTGTCGTTTCCGTGGGTACGGGAGGAGAGCGGAAAGGCCACGTGACGCGCTTGCTTGCGCCGTGGCAGACATGTGCAGTTGGGTGTGTGTGGACGTGAACGAGAGCGAGCGTGAGAAACCGTGTGAAGATCGTTAAGGAGAACTTAAAGACTGTGAACGAGAATAGCTGAGATAAGGGGCCTGGGGCGGTGGGAGGAACACAGAGACACGATGGGATTTCTTTAAGACCGGAGGGCAGACACAGACAGACACATACACATAAGGATGGAGAGGGGGAGGGAGGGAGGGAGGGAGGGAGGGAGGGAGGGAGGGAGGGAGGGAGGGAGGGAGGGAGGGAGGGAGGGAGGGAGGGAGGGAGGGAGGGAGGGAGGGAGGGAGGGAGGGAGGGAGGGTAAAAGAGAGTTTTTGAAAGAGATGGATGAAGATAGGGAAAGTAATAAAGAGAGCATTAACAGAGATTAACATGACAAAGACTGTACAAATATATCTGTCGAAATGAATTATGAAGTTTGTGTAAATGCATGGTGATAACATCTGAAAGGTGATCTTTGAACATAGTTTTACTGATTGGCAGATGACAGAGTAAGACTTCCTATCCTCTTGAATATCATCTTGATTTGCTTGTCCTGTTGCATATTGTTGTCCTTTTTTACAGCTTTTAGTAGATTTATCTATTGGATTCACAAGGTGCTCTTCTAAACCTGAAGTGCAAATCTTTGCTTCCACCTAGTGGTCATGATATGTAGCGCAGTCCAGTTGCACAGACCTATACTTCTCCCAATGGTACATTCTGTTCATTCCAACAGAACAAAAGGCCAACTGGGATTCTGTATTTCAGTATCCATCCCATAATCAACAGTGACCATCTACGGCCTTATTATCAGAGCATTAAAGGCAGGGTAGGCAAATTTTGCAGGTGGGCAGGTAGACGGACAGGTAGCCCATCCAATCATCAGTCAGGGTACTCCTTAATGATTGGTCGTGTTTATTACAGTATAGCGACGGTTACAGATGTCGGAATGATTTAATATTACCGTCAAACCTTTAGATGTATGGGTTGCTATCAAGACGTGAAGTTACTTCGACAAATATGACAAAAAGTGCTTCTCAACCACATTGCCTACCCTGCCTTTAAAGGGGCCAAAACATCTCTTATAATTTGGTAAATCAAGTATTTTGAAAATCATTGATGAATCCCAATGAACATCAATCTCCTTTTAACCCTGTTTTTAGTGTATTTCAGAAGACGCTTTGACTTTGGTAAATGTATGAAGAAAGGACTTAGAATGTGTGACATGGGTGTGTGTGAACTGCTCTGTTCGACCTTTAACATACTCAGATATATTGGATCAGTCATTAGAGGACCCAATCAGCACCCACTATTCTCTCATAACAGCGCGAACCTCCCTGCAGCGACTGCTATGACCCCACCTGTGACAGAGTGTGTGTGTGTGAGACGAAATTACTCAAAGAAAATTGTGGCAGCAACTGGTATGGTGGTGTGGGGGTGGAGAAGTGGGGGTGGAGGATCGGGGGAGGGTGCCCACCAGCTGTAATACTGCTTGTGAACACCCGAGGGCAGTCTTGCTCCACGGGTGGATGTCGGCGGGTCGTCCAGTGGTTTGTAGCTGTTTGTGGAGGCAACAGCTGAGTTGAGGAGGTCTGACAGGGCCTGGGCAGGGAGCTCCGAGAGATGTCTTGTTTCATGGGCCATCATCGCACGTCATCCGTAGCGAGCCGTGGATCAATCACCCGCCATCGCTGACCTGCTGGCCATCAGACATACCTGACGGGCTGAGTCACTCACCACCCACAGACAGACAGAAGACAACCTGGACATTTTGTCCGATGTACTCGCCGTTCGTCGTCCTTCTTCACGCGCGTTTATGCTGTGATGTGATATTGACGCAGACTCGCTGAGACCAACAAATGGGAAGCTCTCCGAACGCATTTTTTCAGGGAGCAAACTAGTAAATCGGTCACCTTTGACCGGAACACAACAGGAGGGTTAAGGCCACCTTAAAAACGTATTGTATCTTTCCCAAATGAACAGAACATAGTTTATCGTGGCATTCAATACGTCGTTTTAGACCAAATCATCTGCTGAAGGACCGCACGTCCGTTTGTAAATGCAACACATTGCCTCCAGCCATACACGTTTATAGTGACTACTCCATGAATCAACAAGCTGGCAGATTGTTCAGGTTCTCTCCTTTCAACTCTAAACATCTATCAAAGTCCCCTGTCTCAGACTGTTATTATCTGCTCTGTGTTCATGATGAGCTGCTGTTTCCTCAGCGTGGTTGGTTGGGCCTCCACTGACACGTCCTGGCTAGACAGTGGAGACTCTGACTGGCGAAGAGCTTCTGAGCTTTGTTAAAGAGCTGCTGTGGTGGCAGCCAACAGAGAGTTGTTATGTTGGGGTTAAACCGGGCTGGGCTGTGCTAGGTTAGACTGGGCTGGTTTGGGCTGTGCTGTGCGGAGTTTGGGTTGGGCTAGGTTAGGTTAGGTTTGGCTGGGCTGGACTAGGTTTGGCTGGGCTGGCTTAAGGTGGGCTGTGCTGTGCTAAGATGGGCAGGCTTAGGATGGGCTGTGCTGGGCTAGGTTGGGCTGGGTTAGACTGGACTGGGCTGGGTATGCATACAGGATTACATTGTGATTAAGGAGGTGTCAGCAAGCTGGATGACTGATGAGCTGTCAGGAGGAGCCATGGGCCGGAACACATCGTCCTCTTCCTCATTAATACCCCGCCTGCCTTCCCCATCCTCGTCTGTTCTCTCTCTATCTCTCTCTATCTCTCTCCCTCTCTCTCTTCATCTATCTGTCTCTCTATCCCTCTCCCTCTCTTCATCTCTCTGTCTCTCTCTATCTCTCTCCCTCTCTCTCTCTTCATTTCTCTGTCTCTCTGTCAAGCCTTCCCTCCGGGAGGAGGTGGAGGGATATGAAGGAGATGCTGCCATATTGACAGGCTGTTTGAGTTGGGGTTTCAGTCGATGGTAAACACAGCCATGACACCTCACGGTGTGTAATAGGAAGTAATGGCGAGGTACGGACACTGTCCCTTTGATCCTGGACCACACACGCACACACACACACACACACACTGTCTTTCTGTGTCGAGGAGAGACCGGAGAGTCACCGGAGGGCTGGCGAGCAGAGGAGAAAAGAAGGGAAGGAAACGAGGGTGTATGTGAGGGAGGGGCTGGAGGGAGGGGAAGAGGAGGGGAGGGGGCGTGAGAGGGAGGCAGCCAATGCGCAGCTCCGCATCTCAAGAGAGAGAAAGAGGAGAGAGAGATAGAGAAGGAGAGAGAGAGAGAGAGAGCGGGAAAGCAAGGGAGGGGGCAAGGCTGTGGCAGTCGCTCTCTCACAGACGATTTCCAGTGTGATGCTGCTGGATGTGAGCTCCTCTCCTGTTCTGCCTGCTCGCTGGCTCGTCGACTGACTGTGGCTCTACCTCAGGCTGGCTGTCGGAGCCGCGGCTGGAGCCGGAGACGGTATCAAGGGGCTGTCGTTGCTTCTCCTCCCCCTTTCCCCCCCGTGGAGAGAGTGTGCCGGGGCTGGCTCTCTGGCTCCCTGGCTCTCTGGTCCGTTGCAGGTAGGCAGAGGGGTGACTGGGAGCGGAGGGTCCGGGGCAGGGCAGGGTGGGGCAGTAGGGGCCGAGCCGTGACGGGGGCCCGGCGAGAGAGAGACGATGAGCGTGCCGATGCTGAAGATCGGGGCGGTGCTCAGCACCATGGCCATGGTGACCAACTGGATGTCCCAGACTCTGCCTTCCCTGGTGGGGCTCAACGGGACCACCATCTCCAGGGGGGGCACCTCTGAGAGGATCGTCAGCGTGCGTAACCCACTTTCTCTTCTCTGCGTGTCTGTGTGTGTGTGTCTGTGTGCGTGTGTGTATTGGAGAGCCTTGGGGTGGATGAAACTATTTCGGATTCCGTACCTGCGCTGAGTGAGGGGTGGCGAGAGCGAGAAGCCATCGCCGATGAGTTACGATGATAATCATATTTGGGCTGAGGTAGCGAGCGGTGGCGGCGGGCTGGATTGAGCGATGGTCCCGCTCTTCCAATGTGTCAGAGACCCGGGGGGAGAGAGAGAGAGAGGGGGCTGTGTAGCTCGGAGCGATAGAGAGACCTGAAGATTCAGGGCTGCCCACGTTCCTCTCTCCTTTCCCCCGGCAGCCTGCGTGGCTCATTTCCCCCCCGTCTGTCTCCTTAACCCCCGATTGTGGATTGTTTGGTCAACACGTTTGATCTACCATGCCGTTTGCGTGATTAGAACGCCGGGTCATGTGATTTGACCATATGCAGCCTAATTCCAAGATGTGCTGGCTTGTTGTGCCGTGTGATTCATATACACACACACACACACACACACCCACACACGTACACACACGTGTGTCTGTACGGTGATGTATCGTGTTTTGCAGGTTTATTAGAGTTAGTTGGCATATGGACGAATGAGGAAGCTGTAAGTGAAATGTGAAACAGGGGAATGCTACTGACATTTGCTGGATCATTAGATGTGAGATACGGTCTCTCGGCTTCGATCTAGGGTTTTGTTTCTATGGCAGCCGGCCCATTATTAAACGACCCCCGGTTCCGTCGGAATGATCGGACACGCCCAGAGATCTCCGTCCATCTCGATGGAGGTGCGTGTGTCTGGACGCCGACGTGCGTGCGCGTGCGTCTGTGTGTTTCCGTACGAGTGTCTACGCGATACTCTTGCGTGTGGGTCCGTGCATGTGCGTGTGTATTTGTGTGTGACTGTTTGGATAATGTGTGTGTGTGTGTGTGTGTCAGAGGTTGAAGTCCCTCTGTCTGGAGCACTCTATATCTATCATTGTGCAGTCTTTGGGAGCCTTGTCAGAGCCTTATCATTGAGACCTATTCATGAAGTGCTGCCCTCTCCTTTTGCCTCTCTCACTGGACCCCCAGATGATAGCTCACTGCTGCGGCTCAAGGCCTGGCTCTGGATTCCTTCCCAAGCTCTTTACCCCTGTGTGCCGTTGACCTTGTACGGAGAACTGAAAACAACTCCCCTGCACATATTCTTTGATACGTCTTTATCTATTCTCGTTGGCTTATCCTTGAGTGGATCTCTGCGAGTGGCTTCGAGTACAACATCAAAGGACGGTCCTTTTGACCGATAATAGAACTGTACATCCACGGCATCGTTACGTTTGGTTTCTCGCTTACGGTTGTTAAGTGGACTTGCTGTTTTCAGTTGGGCTTTTTGCTGTTCGCTGGATGCCGTTTGAGTGTTGAGAAGAGCTTGTGAGTGGTTTTACCGCGGTCTTATGCTGGAAAAGAAACCTCATTTCAGTCATTAGTCACGAGTAAACAGCCTTCAAGGCCCAGAACAGACTGAGCTGGCTACTCCCACAGTCTCATCTCCAAGTGATCTACTTGATTTGACCCGACAGTTTGATCGAGGGACAACAGGGCTTTAGATGCAGATGGAGATGGAAATGTGCTCAGCCAAACATTTCTGAAATAAGATGAGAATTAAAATGTCACGTTTGAGGTTAACCAAGGCAGATAAGCTCGTGATATTTAGCCCACGGTGGACCCCTTAAAAAGAGGGATTTCAGATGAAAGCCACATGACGAAGGGGACGTCAAGTCCACTTCTCCCGCGGTGTGGGGAGTGGGGACAGTGTCACCCAGTGTGCTTAGTCACCATGCTTGGCTGCTCCTCGCCACAGCTATCTCCATCCATGTCGAGCGTCCCCATGTTCCCACGGAGCTCTGAGCTACGAATCAAAGTCTGCTCCACTTGGTTCCCCCGCCGTGCCTCCGCCCGCCTCAGACAGCTGAACCAAGCGAAGGGTTATCGGCACACAGCTGAAGACTGAGTCAGTTCTCCCGCAGTCTCGGCCTGGATGCAAACATCTGGACCCGTGAGCTGAGAAGAGCTGAAAGACCGTGATACTCCTACCGCACGCCAGAGCCAGTATTGGATCGTCGTATCAGCGCTGCGTCGCATTGACAATCTCCCCCACCTATTGGCATACGCTCGTATGCATACAAGGATGTGTATAGGAACACACAATCATGAGTGTAAATATTGGCGTAAGGATGCACAGTTTGTGTACGGTGTGCGCACATGAATGTGCTATCCATACAAAAAACAGAGTTGGTATTGCCGTTCACACATATGTGTGTGTGTGGGTGTGTGGGTGTGAGGGAGGGAGGGGGTTAGTGTCAGTTGGCAGGTCATCACCCGGTCCACGCAGTGCCGTGCCTCCGAGTCAAGTCGTAATGAGAAAGCACCCAGGCAGAAGGCTGCAGAAAATATCCCCCTCCATCAAAAGAGAGCAGGGAACAAACAATGGCAGCTCACCAAGAGAGCGGGTCTGTCTTCCAGATTGGGGTCATCTGGTGACAGTCTGCTGCCCGGCCGTGAACGTCATCATGTCTACGACGCACATCTAATGAAGCTCGTTTAATAAGTTGATATACGACCGGGCGATCAAATATGCACAACACAGATGAAAGACAGCGGAGCTTCTCTGCCCGTTCACTCGCGGAGGCTTTCATGTTTCACTTCACCTCCTCGTTAATACACTACAAACCCCAGATTTTTGTCCTCTGAAGAATGATATAGGGGCGGATGGGGGAAATATTGAGATGACATCCCCTGGGAAAGTCCTCTGATCGTCGAAGCCCTCATTACGACTGCTAGCTCTCGTTCTCCAGTCTAGTCCTTGTCACCCAGGGAAAGGCTCGCTCGTGTTCCCGATGGACGGCAGGGGGGCGATGCCTGCCACCCTCGGCCCCATACGGGCCTCCCACTCAGTAACGCCACCCGGTGGGTTCCCCTGGAGCACCCTGCTGTGCTGCAGACCCCCCTCCCCTAGCCTGAGAGACGGGACGGGACTGGCACTAGGACCCGCCCGAGAGAGGGAGGGAGGGGGTGCCCAGGAGGAAGGAGGGTGCAAGGCGGCACATCAGGGAAGGACTTACATTACGTTTACATTTAGTCATTTAGCAGACGCTCTTATCCAGAGCGACTTACAATAAGTACAGGGACATTCCCCCCGAGGCAAGTATAGGGCGAAGTGCCTTGCCCAAGGACACAACGTCATTTCGCACGGCCGGGAATCAAACCGTTAACCTTCTGATTATTAGCCCGATTCCCGAACCGCTCAGCCATCTGATTACTCTGACTGATGGACTGATGGACTGATGAAGAGGTGGAGGAGAGCAGGAAGGAGGGGGGGGGGAGGAAGAACAGAAGGTAGCGATGAGTTCTGTGAGTCATCGTGTTGACCGGCAGCCACGCCGGGGCTGATTGTGGTAATCTGTTTTCCTCAGAAGACTGCGGAGACCAGAGGCTGTGTTGGGAATCTTCATTCGGTTATGTTAAAGACCGGCATCTGGCGTGTGCATCGAGGGATGAGGGATTGCTCGCTTGAGATGTTTGTGGCGTGTGTACGTGTGTGTGTGTGTGTGTAGGTGCTTTGTTTCCGTGAGTGTGTGTGTGCTTCTGTGTGTGTGTGTGTCAGAGTTGCTTCATCACCACAGGCCCAGTAATGAGAGGAGTGGGAGCTGGTCTCTTGGCCAGGCTATAAACAGACCCGAGTCCATGTTGGTACCTAAACAGGGACAGATGTTCCTTCTCTGCTGTGGGCGTCGCTGGCCAGGCAGCCTCGGAAGAGGGTAACACCTGGCAAGCTTGGGTAAATCACGTTGCCAGGGCAGAGAGGGGAAAAACTAGAGAAACACTGATTGGAGGGAGAGAGGGAGAGAGGGAGAGAGAGAGAGAGAGAGAGAGAGATAGAGAGAGAGAGAGAGAGAGGGAAAGAGAGGGGGGGAGGAGAGAGGGAGGAAGAGGGGGATAGAGGAAAGAGAGCTAGAATACTGAATCAGCCCATGCAGCTGCTCTGTGGGGAGGAGACAGTGAGTTCGACAGAGGCTGAATGCTCAAAGAGCATACAGCTGAATTCTTAGACACCAACACAACTATTGTTGCCAAATACAGCATAGGAGACAGAGTGTGACTGTGGGTCTTCATCTTTCTCTCTGCACCTCGACATTCATCTCTTTCTCCACCATCTCCATGGCGCTCTCTCAGGCTTGCTCTCTCAGGCTTGCTCACACCCTCCTTGCCTTTCCCGTCTGAGGCTTCTAGCCTTCCCTTGTTGTTTTCTATTTTCTCCCACTCTCTCAATATTTCAGTTCAGACCCCAGCCCTCCTTATCGCTCTCTCTCTCTCTCTCTCTCTCTCTCTCTCTCTCTCTCTCTCTCTCTCTCTCTCTGTCTCTCTCTCTCTCTCTCTCTCTCTCCTTCATCCTGCCTGTGCAGAGACTGTGGATTCCCTGGTTCAGAGCCTGGCCTCCTGTGTTTACTACATTACAATGCATCTCTTCCCCTCCCCTCTCCTCTCTTCCCCTTTCATCTCCTCTCCCTCCTCCCCTCCCCTCTCCGACGTCCCTCCACGCTGCTTATGAAAGTTGTAATAGACTTCCCGTCATGCTCGTAAAGTAGGAAGCTGCAGATTTATGATCTCATTTATCCCAGGCTTTCTGCTGCCCTCGGCCGCAGGGCCGGCCTAATGAAACGCCGGGGGAAGTCGATCCGGCTAGGCCCGCCGCCGCCGCAACCCACCTCGCGCCCCTCATTTGTTCATCCCGCGGACGTTTCGTCGCCCCTGACGGCAGCCGAGCTGCGCCAGGTGAGGCCGTAGGGGGGCGTGGCCCTGTAGGTGTAGACAGCCGTGGCGAGGAGGAGGAATGGCACGACCTGTTACTCGGGGGTCACCCCGGACGCGTGCGGACGGATCGCTCCCCGGATCACTGATGAGTCAATAACGGGTTATCGATCCTTGATTGGACGTGACAGGCTGCTAATGCTCGACATCTTCCTCCTCTCCTGTTGTCTCTTCTCCTCTCCGCTCCTCTCCTTCTCCACTCTCTCCTCATCTCCTCATCTCCTCTCTCTTCAACCAACCAGGCATGCCTCCACCGCTGTCACTCAGTCCTGTGCCTGGGCAGTGAGCAGCTACTGAGAGCCCACTGGAGGAAATTGCCTTCCTCTCACTGAAATTAGAGCCGTTCCCTCTCTCTCTCCCCTGTCAGGCCTTTCCCCCGGCCTAACCACATCTCTCTCTCTCGCTCTCTCTCTCTCTCTCTCGCTCTCTGTCCATCCCTGCAGAAGGATCCATCTCTTTATCAGAGGTTGACAGGATGACTGCGGTAGGCAAAGTGGGGGTGCCGGGTTACGCGGTGCATTCTCGGGTGTAAGCCGGGGGCGAGGAGAATCCATAGGAGAGGTATCTCTAATGACTCACAGGAGAGAGAGGGTGAGAGGGTGGGGGCTGCGGGTCAGACATCTTAAAGGCGATGTCGTTTTCATTTCAGCGACTAAGCCCCATTGATTTTTAATCCCCCGTCCCCCCCCGTCCCCCCCCTTGTTTTCATTGCGATTGCCATCTCCTTCATGGGCTATTGCACGGCGGCCTTAAATGTGACAGCCTCAAATTTGTCCTTGCAAATTCTATTTTATCTTGCACTTCTAATGGAGACATGTCTGCGTGTGTGTGTGTGCGTGTGTGTGTGTGTGTAGGGGCGGGGGGTAGGATTCTATTCCATGCTCAGCACTGTTGAATGTTTCCCTATGCTCACAGTGAATGTATTATCAGAAGGTGTGACACACACACACACACACACATACACATTGTCTACCAAGCAAAACACAGCAAACCGACCGAGCAAATTGCCTGCGTGTGATCGTCGCGTGCTCCGCCTGATGTTGAGGGGGATGTTGTTAGGGTGCTGGTGACAAAACTGGGATGCTGTACAGACGCTCGATCGTAATCCATCGTAAACAAGTCCCCCGTCTCCCAGTAAGGAGCATTTAATGACAATCATATTTACATATTTACATATTTACATAACGAAGCAGGCCTCGTGCAACATACAGTACGTAACGACATGAACGCCTCCACACCACATCCCTCCAGCTACCTGCCCAGGATACATAGGTGTGTGTGTGTGCCTGTGTGTGTGCCTGTGTGTGTGCCTCTGTGTGTGTGCGCGTGTGCCTCTGTGTGTGTGCGCGTGTGCCTCTCTGTGTGTGTGTACGAGTTGAGGAAAACAACTGGGGAGAGGAGAGCAGGGTGGTAATGAAATTGAGACTAATAAGCTCTTACTTTAAACTCAGCATTTATGAAAGATTAATGACCAACTGATGGGTTTCCGCTTAAGCCTTAAGAGGAGCCCAGCCTGTTTCAACATAAAGAAGAATCGTAGAGTGTGTATGTCACTGATATTACTGCTCTGACATTCTACTTATAGAGAGTCTCATTTGTGTCGTGTTGCAGGGAAGCCTGAACACTAAAGATGTCTAGACTGCTTAAGTTGTTACTATTTACAATATCAAAAGCTTGTTGGTGGCACACCTCATGTGACTGAGTCATTCAGTTTCATTTTGAGACAAAGCATGTGTACAGGTGTGTGTGTGTGTGTGTGTGTGTGTCTTAGTCAGGCAGTTACTGTCAAGCTAACATCCACAGGCTGTCAGTTGCAATGAGATGTTGTCATGTCCTCTCCTACCCACATAGTCATATACAGTGTGTCTGTTTGTCTGTCACTCTCTCTTACACACACGCTCACACACACACACACACACACACACACCCACACCACCCACCCTCCCTCCCCTACACACACACACACACACACACACACACCCCAGCACACAAAGTCAAGACGGAGCTAGAGGGAGAGAGGTGGCAGGAGAAGATGATAAAGGGAAGAGAGATGGTCTGTGAGAGGAGGAGAAGCCCCAGGGCCAAGGAGAGACAGAAGCTTGGAAGTGTTGGAGAGACAGAAGCTTGGAAGTGTTGGAGAGACAGAAGCTTGGAAGTGTTGGAGAGACACTTGAAGAGTTCATCCTTTGGAAAGTTTCTCTCTATCTTGCTCTTTCTCTACATCTTATTCTCATTTTTTCTCTTCTTCTTCATCTCTCTCTCTCTTTCTTTCTCTCTCTCTCTCTCTCTCAAAAATATCCAACCACCTTCCTTCTAGTGAGTTTTTCCGGGAGTTTCTCGTTGTCTTCCTTGAGGGTTTAGGTTGGTTGATGGGCAGTTCTATGGGCGTATATGAAGCCCTCTGTGACTTTGCTTGTAAAAAGGGCTATCAAATAAATGTTGATTTAATTCAAAACCACAAACTCCAAAACACATGAACACGCTGCCTGACTACTGCGCATAGGTAGGTAGGTACACGGACAAGTAGCCCGTCCAATCATTGCATTCACTCGGGTGGCTGTCCAATCATTCTGTCCAAACGCAAGGATTGGTCGTGTTTATTACAGTGCTGCCACAGATGGCCACAGATATCAGATACTATTTATTTTACTGTCAAAGCATTAGATTTATTGATTGCTATCAGTATGTTATTAGTAAAAGTCTATTTTGGGCCAATATGACAGAGCCCTCGTCAAAAACATGACCTATCCTTGCTCTAATACTGTATAGGGACAGAGCACCGTCACTGTGCGATGGCCTCGATAACAGAACCACTTTCAAACACAAAATGATCCACAATGTCAGAGAATAAAGACGATGTCTTTATGTACGAGAGCTACTTGACAGTATTGAACTCTCTCCAGAGATAACCTCCCACAGTATTAGTGTTGCTTTGCTTCCAGGGCAGGTTTGGCAGGCCTCTTGAAAACTCACTCGAATAAACCACCAGCAGTAGGGACAGAAAAAGAGGAGGGGGAGGAGGGAGGGGGAGGAGGGAGAGGAGGGAGAGGAGGGGGAGGGAGAGGTGGAGGAGGAGGAAGGGGAGGTGTAGGAGGAGGGAGGGAGAGGGGAGGAGGTGGAGGAGGGAGAGGTGGAGGAGGAGGGAGGGAGGAGGAGGAGAGGGGAGGTGGAGGAGGAGGGAGAGGTGGAGGAGGAGGAAGGGGAGGTGTAGGAGGAGGGAGGGAGAGGGAGGGGGAGGGGAGGAGGGAGAGGTGGGAGGAGGAGGGAGAGGAGGGAGAGGAGGAGGAGGAGGGAGAGGTGGAGGAGGAGGAGGGGAGGGAGGTGTAGGAGGAGGGAGGGAGAGGAGGGGGAGGGAGAGGTGGAGGAGGGGGAGGAGGGAGAGGTGGAGGAGGTGAGAGGAGGAGGAGGGGGAGGTGGAGAGGAGGAGGGAGGGGGAGGTGGAGGGAGAGGTGGAGGAGGAGGGAGGGGGAGGTGGAGGAGGAGGGATAGGAGACAGAGGAGGAGGGAGGGGAGGGAGAGGAGGCGGAGGGGGAGCTATGGGAGGGCGATGCGGTGGGAGAGGATCGGCTCGAGTGACAAGATGGGACGAGGAGCACATTGGCTTGCAGGATGGCTGCTGCTTGACACTCTGCTCACAGCTTCCTCCCCTCCCAGAGACACTGGAAGCTGATTGTCAGCCACTGAGAGCACAGCACAGCACAGTCTAGCACAGAATAGCACAGCACAACAGAGCACAGTCTAGCACAGAATAGCACAGCACAACAGAGCACAGCAGTGGACGGCATAGCCCAGCCCAGCATAGCAGACATCATAGCACAGCACAGCACACAAGGGAGATGGAATGATTTCATTTCCTCCATTTCTTGACTTGTGAGATGTCAGTAATTGCACAGCTGAAATGGCTGCTCCCCTCACTCATTACAATCTGCTCCTCCTGTGAGTGTGTGTATGGTTATGTGAGGCAGTTATAGTGTGTGTTTGTGCGTGTGTGTGTGTGTGTGTGTGTGTGAGTGAGAGAGAGAGAGAGAGAGAGAGAGAGAGAGAGAGAGAGAGAGAGAGAGAGAGCGAGAGCGAGAGAGAGGGAGGGATAGAGAGAGAGAGAAAGGGTGTGTGTGTGCACATAGGCACTACTTTTGATTGCATTAGCTAGGGAGACGTCCATCCTTTTAGCCCCTCCCCTCCTCCCCTGGTAAAGAGAAGCTGTATCGATCCCAAACAGCTCCATTTCCTCTCCGTGTCCGAACGTATTAGATGCTCTCCTCTCACACAAGACCGTAATCCCGTCCCTCTCTCTCTCCCTCCCCTTCTCAGAATCCCCCTCCCCTCTCTCCAACCCTTTGTGATCTCAGCCTCAGTCTCTCCACCTCTCGGTCGTCCCGTCCTTTTATTATGTCCAGCCTCCGTGCCAAGTCCTTATTCTTCTCCTCTTCCTCCCCCCCCCTCTCTCTCTCTCTCTCTCTCTCAGCTCTCTTGTGCTCCCTCGTGTCCCCGACTCGGAAACATTTTCAGCTTCTTGCAATTACAATCCTCCCACACACACACCACAACCCCCCGACACTCCGACTCCACCACCGACTGACACGTCCCCTCTTCTCCCCCCTCAGTCCCCGTTCCTTCCTGCGTGTCTGTCTCTAACCCGTCCCCCTCTGTCCGTCCGTCTGTCCTAGGCGCTGTACCCGAGCCCGGAGGAGGGCTGGCAGATCTACAGCTCGGCGCAGGACGCAGATGGGAAGTGCATCTGCACCGTGGTCGCGCCGGCCCAGAACATGTGTAACCGCGACCCGCGCAGCAGGCAGCTCCGCCAGCTCATGGAAAAGGTGACAGCCCCGTCAAACACGCAGTCGTCGTCGCCGCCGCCGCCGCGCGCAAAGGCGTGTCGCAAACAGCGCACACTCACGCATCCACAGAATGTGATGTCATTGTTTTCCTGAAATGACAAAGATAGCCCGTCTTCTTTTGAACAAAGGAGACGTTGGTGAAGGTGCACGAATCTGAAAACACTTGAAAAGAAAAGCAGGTCTTGAATTTTCACATTAAATTGGATTAATTGAGCGTTGGCCTTGTGGTGTTTTTAATTTAATCCATTACGCTAAAACAAAGGCAAAAAATGCTTTGGTAAATGGAGCATACTATTATATTCCTGCACTCTGAATGTCCACTCACAATTTGCAGCTTAAATAATCATATTTATTCTCGCTTTCTCTCCATCTTGCCGTCACTCTCACCTCTTGCTCTGTCTCTCTCTCACCTCTCTCTATTTCACCTCTCTCTTTCACACACCACACACCCACGCACACGCATTCACACACACACACACACACACACAAACACAGGAAAACATGCGGTCTATAACTGCACCGACAGACTGCAAAGTCCCCGCTGTTAGCAAACCTGTGAGTTCACAATCTTGAGTCAAAGTATCAAATACCTCGAAGTGTAACACGAATATGTTAGTAGTTGCCTCAAAGCACTCAACAATTAATTCTCCTACCAGTCTTTCTCCCACTGCACCATCTCTCTCTCTCTCTCTCTCTCTCTCTCTCTCTCTCTCTCTCACACACACACACACACACACACACTCACACGGAGGTGGCCAGAGAGCGGGGCAGCGGGCGGTGGTTGTTTTTGACTAGGCCGATCTGCAGTTGCATCGATCGCTAGTTTAGATGCAGCATGCTGTTGTGGAGGAGTGCGTCAGGGGAATATCGGCTCCAAGCGAACTTCCATCCCACCCCGTCTCTCTGTCATTGCCTCCCCCACTCTCCTCCCCCTGTGCTGGTCACTGGCCCAGTCTGGCGGGCCGGGCCTCTGGCAGTGGCCTCTCCTCTCTGCGGTTCTCTCTTGGTACGGCTCTCCTCTGTCCTCCACAGTTCTGGAGCTCGATCCCCAGGAGGATATTTCTGTCAGTGTGCACTGTTGGCATGGATTGCACAAGAGGTTTTAAAGGGTACAGAGTTAACTAGTCGGTGGAGGAGAGAGAGAGCTCAGCCCCTTGGGAGGGAGGGAAGGAGAGAAGGAGGGAGGTGCTGTGACATAGATACTGTGCGGCGAGGGAGAGGAGAGCTCGGGTAAATTGAGATGTTGAATGGGCTCGGAAGCCTCGCACGGATCAATGCGTCACCTGAATTCAGACCTCTCATTGTCACTGGTGCTCACCACACCACAGGCAGCTCATCCCAACTCACCCCCCTCTTTACGCCGACCCACACACACGCACGCACACACAACCGATATTCCCACTAAGACCAGATAGTAGTCCGCAGTAATAAACATAAAACAATTTAGTTTGTTTGTTAGTTCATATTTGTTTTTGTCAGGTCTGATTTACATAAATGTCCTTTGTCTGTTAATATCTACGTAGAAAAGTGGGCGCTTTCTTAGCAAAGCTTATGAAGAGATGCCGTGGTAAACATTTCTCCCACACGGTTGGCCCAGTGTGTGCGGGTTTGTTTTCCTCAGCTTGTAAGACACCTGCTGCGAGGAAATAACGCTCCTGTCTAATAAAAACCCGACTAATGAGGACACCTGGGGTCAGTAGCTGCGCGGGCAGGCAGGCGCTGGGGCAGACGAGGAGCTGGATGTCTGCGGAATGGAGCTCCATCCTCCAGGAACATCCTCCCTCATTTAAACCCACCGGCAGAATCCTCAAAGACCCAGACAACCGAGGATATGCTAACGACCTCGCCCTCTCCCACACACGGATAGTGGGGGAAACGGTGGAGATAATTGTCAACTCCACTGACGGACATGTTTATAAAGGCAGACCAATGGCATGAATAGCGCATGAGACCCCGGATGAACGCTGGTGACAGAC